>APFE030285803.1:28383-47143 GCA_000404065.3 Pinus taeda
CTCCCGTTTTCGCTCTCGCTCCCCACTTTCGCTCCTGTTCAGTTGAATGCAGATCCACCAGCCTCAATCTCATAGCCAACAAGGACTCCAGTTGTAGGTGCTTCCTCTGCTCAGCCACGACAGAAGCGCAGCCGCATATCTACTCTATCTCAGCGTGCATCTACTGCAGTTGCACAGCCTGCTAGTGGTACCACTTTTACAGTTGCAGTTGGAGATGATGATGATGAGGAGGAGTCATGGGGCCCCCTGTCTGACTCTGATGATGATGATGATCCAGAGATTGATCGACATGATCTTGGCTCCTCTGGCAGTAGCTACTAGCCAGTAGTACTAGTACTGGAGTCTGGTCACCGTCACAGTTTACTTTTGTTGTAGAGGCCATTTCTAACCTCCTTGGTTATGTGTTTTTTGTTTTGAGTCTTTGATCATGTATGACGGTTGACTGTGTATTGCCATTGGGTACCATTTTGATATAATGGATTGGTTCATGAGCCTACTTTGATCATATGTTGTCTTCCATCTATATTATAATGTTGTTTGTTTGGAAACATGAATGAAAATCTTTAAAATTATGTTTAAAATCTTCAAAATTATGTTTTTTTATCAAAAAACTAAATATTTAATGTATTTTTTACAACGACTGAGTCATTGAAAACGAGTCGGCCGAGTCATTACCGAGTCGGAGTCATTGCTCGGCCGAGTCGGAGTCGGAGTCGGAGTCTTAAAACATTGGTCAGGAATTCATCTACCGCTGTCAGCCCATCATACATCGGTAGTTCTCGATCTTGACCTTTTATGCAATACAACGACCTAGTCATCATGTTGCAGTTTAACGTTGTTACCCTGTTTAACTAATTATGCCACCGCTCATCTGAATCTGCAGTGCAGGATTCTACACGCTCCCACGATATTCTTCCTTCTGTAGTTGGATTGACCCAATCTTGATTTCGTGCAGTGATCTTATAGATGCAATCCAGTTCATCATCACTTCCTTCATTGCGGACAGGTTTCGTGTAGCGTGCTTCTTCAACCGAGTCTAGCGGAATAACTATGCGGAGTGACTTCTTCTTGAATATCATTTTCCGCTTCTTTAAATTAATGACCCCATTCATATCTGTGGCCCAGTCTATCCCTAACAACGCAAGGTAAGGGCTATTGTCATCCACGATTTCTATTACCTCAAAGTCCGTTTGTGTGCTCGCGCCTTCTATATCTACTATGATTCCTTGCAGTCTCCCCATGGGCAAGATCTTCTGTTGGTTTGCCAACCGCAATTGAATAGGAGAACATTGCAGTGCAGGCTTGCCCATGCGCTCACAAGTCTGTTTAGGTAGCACGTTTGCATCTGAGCCTAAGTCCAGGATATCTGATCCATCTCATAGTCGCTGATTTGCACCATTAACCGCATCTCCCTTCCAGTACGCGAATCATGTTTCCCTATTTTTCAGACCACGCAGGGTTCACCTGACCCTGTGCATTTAGTTATCAGCTCTTGTAATCCTTTAACCGCCCTACTATCGCAAAGAAATTTCATGCATGTCTCTAAAAAGGTAGTTAGCATCGAGGGATCCCTTTTCAACTCGGGTTGATCCTGACTACTTGGGGTAGAGACCTTCGCAAAGCTCTAACTAGCTTCCAGATCCGTCTCCTTGTGAATCCCGACATCGATCTTGGTTAAGTTCCTCTTATCCTCCCCTGTGGCTACACCACTTCTGAGCACCATGTTCACGTTGGAGTCTTCCTCGCACGGTTCGGCCCTCATCATTTGGATGTTTTGCGTCGCCGTAGGTTGCGCTGCCCTCTTCTCACGTATCTGTGCTATCAATGCGGGGCAATCTATCATTTCATGATCGAACTACTCGCAGTAAGGGCACGATATTCTGGTTGGGTTGGTACAATCCCGCGCGTAGTGCCCTGGTCCGCAACAGTTATAGCAGATTAGTTGCCCGCGGCCCCTTCCTAGCCCCATTCCCTGTCCTCGTCCTCGCCCTTGGAACCCACCGCACGCCATCGTTGCGGTTGGATCCTGACCTCGCACCTCAGTCTGCATCTTGTAGGCAGGTGTTCGATCCATCAATAATTCATAACTCCGGCAGTCTCGTTCATCGTGGCCCACCGATCTGCAAAAATTGCAAAATAGCTGTTGGGGCACTTGGGTAAACTTTTGCAGTAGGTGATAGTTGTTTGTGGTGTGCTTTCCTCCCACCTGACAGATTGCGCACTAGAGCGAGGGCGCCGCGCTTGGCCCTACCTGTGCCTCTAGTCGCAATGGTATTGGTCCCCCCTTGCCAAATAATTCGCAAATATCGAACAATGATCCTTATCGTGACCCTGGCCTTTGCAATTCACGCACCACACTTCTTCCCGTGCTCTTGGGCGGGTTGCCTTGTTTTAAATTCTGCATTTCTAAACACAGGTTTTGTATGTACGCGTGGATTTGCTGAAATCCCAACCCCTGATCTTGTATTGGAGATTCATGCAACCTCATCGCTGTCTCTAATGCTTCAGCTTGGGTTGAGAGCTTTTGCTATGACAGCAACGTCCTCAGGTGTGGCATTAAAGACGCCACAAACCATGCGCAGTGTTGCGCATCCGTCAGTGTCATGTTAGCCTCTCGGATCGTACTTTTAGCCTCTGATCCGGGTCCCAAGGGGTTTCCCCTAGCAACATTACGATCTCCTTAAACCCAATGATCAACTATCTCTGATCTCGGCCAGCTAAACTCTTTTTCCAATGCCTCCCGGATCTCCGCTATTCCCGCATTCAGGGGATCGCTCGAGTGCTTTATATACCACGTCAATGCGTGGTCTTCCAACGTGCTAACCAGAGTAGCCTTTTTGATGTTATTGTCCGTAACTTCGTGCGCTTCCCACACTGCCCTTACTACGAACCAAAACTGTTTTGGATCTTCGCTTCTTGCTCCTTTGAATACCGACAGCTTGATCGCGCTTGTTATTTTTAATTCCTAGTCTGTGCGCGGGTATGCTAGGGCCTATTACGACCTCGTACCACTTCTGATCCAAACAATCTTCAAAATTCCAACATTAGACATCCCTTAGGCTAATCCCGGTCCCGACAACAGAACCATTTGTTGGCTTATTGGGCCCTGACCCAGGTTCGGAAGAGTTATTAGCCAAACAAATCCCGTAGCTACCGGCCCTTTTGGCAACAGCCCGCGGAGCATGGACTGAGGTCTCACTCGAGGTAGCAAGGGATGGTGCTGGAACTAGGTTTCCGCACCCTTGGGATGTCTTGATGTAGTCTGGAAGGGTCGTGAACTGTTTTGTGGCCTCGCGCCACTTTGGATTATTATCACAAATATCCGTGTGGGTGTACTTTCTTATTAATGAAATTATTATAGATCTGATCTTTTCGTTACCGTCTTTAAGCAAACATTTAACAATAAAACTCAGTGCGTGTGGTTATGAAAAGATATAAACTCATATAACAGATGCATAAACCAGAACACAATAGATCCGCGATACTTCAGAAACCGCTTATCTTTATTAAAATCTTCTGTCAATACAACCAGATTTTCCCTACGCATTCAGCTGCAGGGGTCTGCGCACACAGCTGCGGACTCTAACAGGCTTCTGCGCACACAGCTGCAAAGCCTCTATCTATCTACCAACACCCTTGACTCGGACTTACAGATGCAGATAACACTGTCTTCACAAACCCATAACACCAAGATCAACCAAGAACAAGAACTACCTTCTACCCTTAGAGCCTCGCTCTATTTATAAATTCCCATGGTCCACAGACCATGGGCAGGCCGACTTACTTCCTATTATTCTATATTATTTTTGGGCGGACAACCCTTTGACTCGACCTATTACATTTCGCGCTCCGCACATTTCGGAGATTTACAATATTATTACCCTAACTTATAGGCTTTAAGCCCCAAAACCATTACGCAGGGCCTCCGCTATCCAAAACTCGACACAACTATAAATCTGCAATATTACTCATGTATATCTCTTTTGCTACTCTGTGCACTTTCCTTAGACCTGGCACAACAACTGCACAACAAACTTGCAATATTACTTATGCAGATCTCCTTCTAGCTCAGTGCCCTTTCCTCGGGCCTGTTATAGTGGAATATCAAACTCCTCCTCTTGAGGCTAGTTTCGATGTATGGTGTGTCTTCTCCTTGGACCCATCTCAGCCTCCTCTTGGTAGAGCTCGAAGGAACATCTCGCTCCTCCTTCAGATCTACAGGGCATGTCCCTACTGTTAGTGTTGCTAGTCCATATTCAACCTTAGGAGCCTCTTGCTATTGATCATGTACCCTTGTTGGATTTCTTGGCCGTCTTGGCCTTGCTCGGTTTGTTGGGCCCTTTTGATCCTCTCGACCCTTCTGGCCCTCTTGGCCCTTTTGGCCCTCTCGACCCTTCTGACTCTCTTGTCTCTCTTTCCAAGCCACCTTCAACAGGCCCTCAAAGGTCTGAGGTCTACTCAGCCTTCTCCTCCACAAGATGCTCTCTTACTGACCACATTTGAAAGGCCCTCTTGGCCCTCAAAGGTCTGAGGCCTACTCGGCCTTCTCCTCCACAAGATGCTCTCTTGTTGACAACTTCCCATAGGTCTTCTTGGCCCTCAAATTTTTGAGGCCTACTCTGCCTTCTCCTCCACAAGGTGCTCTCTTGTCGACTACCTTCCATAAGCCCTCTCAACCCCTAAAGGTTTGAGGCCTACTCGGCCTTCTCCTCTTGAGAGAATCACTCTCTTGCCGACCACCTTCCATAGGCCCTCTTGACCCTCAAAGGTCTAAGGCCTACTTGGCCTTCTCATTCACAAGGCGCTCTCTTGCTCGACCACCTTCCATGAGCCCTCTTGGTCCTCAAAGGTCTGAGGCCTACACAACCTGTGAGAATCACTCTCTCGCCAAGCCACATAATGACAAGAATGAATCACTCACCATTGTACTAATACTTCTCAAAAGGTTGTACTACCATGGGTCATAATACCATGGGTCATTCAAATATTATGGGTAATACCATGGGTCTATAGGTGCAAAGCCCCATCACTTAGCCCACTTACACCACACGTGAGAATACTTTGATGCTACCCAAAACATCAAGACTCCCTATTAACAAGTGATTTATTCAAACCTAGAACACATTTCCACCCTTGTTTTGCTACCATAACTACTCCATATGACACATAGGCAATTCTCGTAGTATGACAAGGGCTCTTCTTTATAGACAACCTACTCTTAGAAGCTTCCTGCTTTTGCGCATCCTGCATGGCCATCTTGTACCATGACTTCCTGAACCTGAAGGATGTCTTCCTCTGAGCTATTGACTCCCTCTAATCCGATTGACTCTCTCTGAAGACTAACTCCCTCCTGAGCCTTCTCACTCCCTCTCAATCCTAACTCCCTCTCACTCCAGATTGCAGGCCTTCTCGATGCTCAAGGTCTTTACTTCACCTTCACTTAAAGCTTCTCACTTGGATCTCCAATGGCTATCTCAACCCTCTGAAGTATCTTTCTGAGATACAAAATCTAGCACTCGATCTTTAAGTGAGGAAGGTATTTTTGGAAGAACCACCTAGAACTAGCTTACCCTTTGGTTCTTGTGCAATGTCCGAAGCCTCATTCTCCATCTTGTAGCTCCCAGTGCTAGGTCTATCTAGCATTTCTTCCAAACCCTCGACTGGTATGGTCTCTTTCTCTCCCTCTGAGCGATGACCTCCACCAATCTTGTTGGCAATCCTTTGTACATTTTGTACAACCTTTGCAAGTGGCCCTCCTGGTTGCTACTAGCTTTGCTAGCTTGTGCTTGTCGCCACAAATTCTTTTCCCAACCACTCCTACTGGCCACTGCATCCTGCAACTTCTCGATCATGCCAAACACAATTCTCTACGTGTGGCACGATCCTTCGCATTGCTTTGTGGCACTAGGCTTGTTGATCCTCGCCTTTACGACCCATACAAGCAGTGTGCCATACTTAGCCAACTCTCCTAGCATGGGTATTCAAAGCATTGTTGCTACCTGAAATAGTTCTAATAGCTCCTTCTCAGAGCTATCACCTATGCGAATCTCAGATCTAACTGCCTTTCTCAAAAACCATGCTCCGACACCATGTTAGAATTTTGTGGGCACTAGATTCAATGCGCACACGCACACTAGATCTGGTAACAACTTCCTATTAATTTTACATAACTAATGAACTGAAACACACTGATGTGTCTAACCAAAAACAAATTATGCACAACAAAACTTATAAAACCAACAATTAGATTATGCACAATAAGCATATTACACACAAGTTTTTCCCAATCAACAATTCTTCATAAATTTTTTCTCAAAAACTATTTGGGCTCCCTTATTGGGATAATGCCCCTCGAGGAAATTACATTTACAACAATTACCCTGGTTGTGATCTAGCAAATCAAGCCCTGTATCTCCTTTGCTGCTCTGTGCTATTTCCTCAGACTTAACACAACAAAAAGCTTGCAATTTTAGTCGTCAAGATCTCCTTTGCTACTTTGTGCTCTTTCCTCGGACTTGGCACAACACCAAATCTACAATGTTACTCACATAGATCTCCTTTGTTGCTCTGTGCTCTTTCCTCAGAACTGGGCACTCGCATATCACAACACTCCTCCTGAGGCTAGTGTCGTTGCATGGTGTGTCTTCTCCTCGGACCCATCTCAACCTCTTCCTGGAAGAACTCGAAGGAACATCTTGCTACTCCAGATCTATAGGCTATCCCCCTGCTGTTAGTGCTATTGTTTCATACTCAAACTTAGGAGCCTCTTGCCCCTGATCCTCTACCCTTGTTGGCTAATTCAACCCTCATAGCTCTGCATGACTCGATGGGATTTTTTGGTCCTCTCGACCCCCTTCTAGCCCTCTCGGCCCTCTTGCTAAGTCACCATCCACACACCCTTTCGACCTTCAAAGGTTTGAGGCCTACTCAACCTTCTCTTCCACAAGATGCTCTCACGCCCCCACCTTATCACCCTAATAAGGAGAGGTGGTTATTGTGAAGAGCCAATTCCCAATGTACCATACTAGGAATGTGTTAAAATTGGCAACTAGGACCAAACTCCACATGGGTCATCTTAATTATGATAGTTGATATTTTTATTAGCCTCCTCTCTTGGATAGGTGTAGGATTGATCTAATGATCATCCGATTCTGACATGTACAAATGAAGTTATGAATTTATTTTGATTATGGACAAATTGTTAAGGTCTCCCCACAAACTCATGTAGGCTCGGAAGCCCAACAGTGACATCTATTCATCCTCAACGTTAGCCTATAGATACATGATGCCTCATCCTCATTTGGACAATTCACTTCTCACACATCTCTCTCTCCTCACATGATTTGGGACAAATTTATGGGCAGCTCTCCACAAGTGCAAAGCACTGTAGTTTTCTATTCCAACCATTGACTAGCGTTGACCAAATTTGCAGAAGGTTGTTTTCACTATGTTGACCAACCGTTGACCTGTTTTTGGTGCGATTTTGGGTGGAGGAATTTTGTCCTAGCTGGACGCTGATATGGACACAAGCACTGAGGCAATTTGACCAACTATTTGACCAGCGTTGACTGTACTAGGGCTGGCTGCAAGCTTGACTTTTGTTGACCAGTTTTGATTGGACCTTTTCGAACTGTTTTGAGCTTATTAGACTTGTTGTTGGAGGCCGAAGTTGATTGGGTTTGACTAAGCTGAATTGAGGAAGAAATCTGCCCTGTTGACCAGTGTTGACTTTTCTGGTTAGGGCTCTTTTTGCTGCTGCTATAAATTATCAGAATTTGTAAATTGTACTATCTCTCTCTGCTAAACTATTGAAGACTAAAAGAAGATTTAAACAAGGGTTCCCCACATTGGGGTTTGTCCCTGGCTAGTGCCACATCTTGTTTCTTGTCTTGGTTTGTCTTCTACTATTTATGTTTATGTTCTATCAGCATTTTACTTACATGTTTATGTGATTGCTAAACTGAAATTAATATTGGGCTCATAAAGAAATTGAAATAAAATTGCTCTAAAGCATAGAACATACCATTGTTGCCTAAAATTAACATGGTATCGGAGTTGAGGTGAAGACAAAGCCCAAGCAAGTGTGAAAGAGCAATCACCAAAGACAGTTGGACAAGGACAAAAGACTCAATGGGTTCCTCATCCTACTTCCCGATTGAAGACAAGCTCCATGATAAATTTGACTATCATGGATGGAAAATGTCTCTTGATTTGACCTTGGAAGGGAAGGAAGTGATGGATTATGTGCAGGGTAAAATCCTCGAGCCTCCTTCAAATGCACCCACTACTGTGAAGACCAAGTACAATAAGGCTGAAGTCAAAGCGAAGAAGATTATCAGGGATTCCATTGACAAGCATCTGGTGGCCTATATCTCTGAATTGAATATCTTCAAGGAGATATACTACAGGTTGGTCGGCATGTTCAAGGTTAGTAATGCTAATCAAATTCTCTTTCTCAAGAATAAGTTGAAGGATATACATTCTATCCTATTTCTTGAGGATTACTAAGATCAAGAATGATTTACTCTCGATTGGAGATGTCATTCCTGACAAGGAACTTACTCTCACCACCCTTGGAGGACTCCCACCTAAGTGGTATGTATTTAGAACCACTATATTCAACAATGGTCAAATTCCAAGGTTTGAAGAATTGTTGTCGAGATGCATTCAAGAAGAAACAAGAATGGTGGAGCAAGAAATGCCTTCTAATAGAAGCAACCCCACTGCATTCTCCGCTCATGCCAAAAGGAGGTATACTACAGGGTCTAATGGTCATTTCCATGGAAAGCCTGGATCTAAGGGGGGAAGGGAAGGCAAGTGCATTGTTTGCAACAAGTTTGGCCACTATGCAAGGGAGTGTCCTAATAAAAGGGATACACCTCGAGATGATGACTATCATAACAACTTCAGGGCCAACTTCAACAATAACAACAACGATCAAAGGAATGGCAGGTCCAATAGCAAAGGAAAAAGGACCGACATCAAGGAAATGGTCAACCCTCCAAGAAATCAAGGAACTCCAAGTATGATGAATCTAATGTTGTTAACAATAATAAAAAAGACTACTATTTTATATCGGTGTTATCCACTCTCTCCTCCGGACACTTTGGGAAATTGGCTGATTGATAGTGGTGCCTCAAGGCACTTCACCGGATACAAGGAAGCCTTCTCTAATCTGATAGAAAAGGAGACAAACTTGGAGATCATCCTTGGAGACAATGTCACCTATCCAGTAAAGGGAGTAGGGAATTTTACCCTTGAATTGAATCAAGGTAACACTATTCGTTTGCAAGAAGTACTATATGTACCCGATCTTAAGAAAAACCTGCTGTCCATTTCAGTAATGGAAGATAAAGGATTCAAGGTGGCTTTTATAGATGGAAAGGTACGTGTTTGGAAAAGAAATTTCAAGGATGCTTTTACTCTTAGGTTCAAGGTTGAAACTTTGTATCAAGTTGGAGGAAGTCCATTGGGAGCCATGTCTTGCGACACATCTCTACAATCTGAACTATGGCATTGGAGGTTCGCTTGTCTTCATTATAAGGCCCTACTCGATGTGAGACAGATTGTCACGACCACGAGTTGAGGTGCGCTCACATGTGTGATGGGCGACGGTGGGAGACAAACTTCAGTTATGTACGATGGGTTGAGTTTGTGACGACAAGTTGTGTGACAGTGCGACGAGTTACTTGGAGAGTCGAAAAATTGAGATTGGGGAAATCGAATAAGTATGGGCGCACGTACGACGAGTTATAAGAGGTGTCAAAAAACCGACGAGATGGGCTGACAGATGGTGGCAAATGCCTTGGGCGGGCCGATGTGCGGAAATGCGTGAGTTGGTTGGCCGAGGTGTTGTTTGGTATTTTTCATTGGCAATTTGTGTGGTCGGGCCCGGGCAGGCCAACCCACCTTAACTCATGGAGAATGCCTATATATTGGAGATGGTGAGTTGGAGAAAGGGCCATCAAACTCAAGCAAGTTCAAGTGAGAAAAGCAATACTTGGGCGAGCAAGAGGAAGAGCAAAATATCAAGGGCGAGGTACAGACGGACCGAGGGCCGTAGTGTCAAGCTATGGAGAAAGAGAAGCGAGCTGCAGAAAGTTTGCGACGAGCTGCAGAGGGTGACCCGACTCGGCAAGGTGGGCACCTCTGCCCGACGATGAGCTGCGGAGGGCGACTATGCAGAGAAGCTACGGAGGTTGCGAGGAGATGCAGACAGTTCCCTGTGCGACGAGCTATGGATAGTTCTCGACGCGACGAGCCGTGGACAGTTCTCGATGTGACGAGTTGTGGACGGTGACTTGACCTTGCGGGGTGGGCGCCTCTGCCCGGTGATGCGCTGCACGACACGACGGATGTGGGCAGCCCTGAACGATGAATAGGTGGTCGTTGCTGAACGGAAGGCCACCCGACCTGGTGAGGTGGGCAACCCGACACGAGCAGGCCGAGTTGCTGAAAAATAGGTAGAATTAAATAAGGTGAAATTTGGGGTTTCTTGGCAAAGGCTGTACTTGTAAATAAAGTTATAAAAGACTGAATTATTATTATTGGGCAGACTCTAATCTGGGAGTTGCCCCTCCTGTTAAAAGAAAGTATTTCCGCTGTGCATATTTATAAATGAAGATGATGTAAATGTCATTTCCGTTGTGTAATGAATGTGCTTAGAAGAATTGAAGAGAAAGAACTAAGTGTTGAATGTTAGGTGTAGCTCGTACTCACAAGTATTGGTGAAAGGAAAGTGGGTAGCGGTGCCGCACCTGCCTATGTGCGGTTGAAAGACCACCGCCAAGATAGGGGCGTGACAGTTGGTATCAGAGCTCTAGTTTTTGTGGGCTTTGAACGATTTGTAGATTTAAGATTTGAAGAAAAATGAAGCAGGTGGTGAAGCAGTGTGCTTGGGCCAAGCTGAATGATAGGACATGGCAAGTTGGAAAGAATGCCAAGGGAGGCTCTTGCTTACTTTATACAGGTTGAGGCTTATAAAAGAAGAGAACCCACAGATTCAAGATGAACTTGAGGTCTTGGAAAGGAATGTTCAAGAGGAACTTCTTCAACCTGGTTGGGCAATGGAGCAGGATGTAGCTGCAGATTGCGAAGAAGAAGAAGTCGTGATGTATGAAGATGTTGCAGATGTGACAACGATGGACGAAGAACTTGAGGCACTTTCAATTGCTCAAATTAAACTAGGATCGTACATATTGCTGACATTGACGGATGAAGGCACTCACATGGAGGAGCCTCATGATAAAGTAAGTATTCCTATTATTACTTGTGTTTCATTGGAGATTTTGGAGGATGGGCCATATGCAGCGAAGGGAAAAGACAGTTTGTCGATGCGATGGACAACCTTACCATGGATGTCTACAATGAGACCTTGTGCGGAGAAGCAAGGAACATTGATTGTTGCAGAGCTTGTTGGGGCAGGTTGTGACTTGATGGCAGGGGGTGAAAATGATCGTGACAAGGGAGGAACATGATGATCATTGTGGGGGATGAGTCATGCTTTAGCCATATGGAGAATTGGCTAAGTGCCCGGCATGACTCATAGACAGATTGGAGAGAGGGCACACCAAAGTTATGATGATATGATACTTGGGTGGACTTCTTCATGGCTGTGACCAAGAGGCAGTCTTGGTGGACCTTTAGTGGGGGAGGCAACAATGATGGAAGGAACCTGTGATATGATATGATATGATGTGATGTGATATGTGGTTTGAGTGAGCGAGGGCACTAAACCTGTTTGAGGACTAGGATGAGATGACCGATGTTATGATGAGTCTACTTAGACAACATGCGCAACTTGAGTCATGGACATCGAGTTGGATAGATGGATCATGGGAGACATTATGCAGGTGCACTTACATAGAGATGTCACTTGAGGGCATCCAATGAGGAGTGCCAAGGCACGGATGTTGTGTGGAAGGACTTGCTGATGCGACATGGAGACATTTTACTTATGAGCCGATGGAGATGTTGTGCACTTTTGTACAACAAGGCTATGGACTGGTTGGATTTGTGAGCAAACTATGACAGTATTCCTACCACATGGAGTGCACAGGCATCTTGCAGTGGCATTTGAGACCAATACATGTATGCTTGCCGAGATGTTGGATGGAGATGATTCATGGAGCCCATGATGACTTGAGATTGTTGCAACCATTGGAGACTTCATGTTATGGTGGTCTTGGAGTATCTGATCCATTGAGACGCTAAGGTCAGTGGTGTACCTGATTTTAATGTAGTGTGGGATGCATACTCTTGGGCACGTTTATGGGGTGCGTTCAGAGGGAGTGACTTGATGGAGATGATTGAGATAAGACACTTTGGAGTTGATGGAGTTGCAGCGATGATGATGCCTTGGTGGTAGCACTTCGGCATGGGCTGAGTTGATGTGACTTAACCACTTTAATATACATAGTGGTTGATTGGTTTATGACCATGGGCAAAACATGGATGATGAGATAGGTGTATACTTGTCCCCTTTGACAGGTTTGGTGGATAACATATTGCAGATGTGATGGAGGTTGCTTCATGGACCTGGGTATGGTACATTGAAAGTTGGTTTGATGGGAGAAGCTCTTCATTTTGAGGGATGGACCTCACACATATATGGATGATGATCTTTGGATAAATGCATGTGATTGATATGCAGCACATCGACACCAACATCATGGACAACATGTTACAGACGAGATGGGGACTACTTCATGGACTTGGGCATGGCTTACTTACATTTTGATGGAGATGGCATGGATTCTTGATGAAGTTGATATTGTGACGAGATGCTGAGAGAAACAACTGATGATGGCATGAGGAGGTTCATTCTCATGATTTGAGTGTGATGGTTGGACTGATCACCCGACTAGTTCGAGTCGTGGGGAGCTATAACAGTGCACTGAGCTATGTTTGAAAGATATGTCGAGGTTTTCACTGAGATATGTTTGAGTTGGGTTGGAGTATCATGGCAATAGTTCACATGATGATGATACATGATGGGGTTGACACGATATATGTTGCAGTGATAGCATGTAGCTTAATTTGGAGGGACCAACCTTCCATGGTGGGGCAGCATATGGAGATTGCGACAGATGTGGTTGATGATCATGGATTGAGGAGACTTTCCTATTCATGGGGTAATGAGCCTTGATGGTTTATGCGATGACAGAGCAGAGGTGGGTAGCATGGACATTTTGCAAATGTTAGAGTTAACGACACTTTGCGAAGTCGTATGATGGAGTTGTCGAGGACGACAACTGTTTAAAGTGGGCGAGTATGTCACGACCACGCGCTGAGTCGCACTCACATGTGCGATGGGCGATGGTGGGAGAGTATGGGCGCACGTATGACGAGTTATAAGAGGTGTCAAAAAAACGAGAAGTTGGGCCGATGGATGACGACAGATGCCCTGGGCGGGTCGACGTGCGGAAACGAGCGAGTTGGTTGGCCGACATGTGTTTTGGTATTTTTCATGGGTAATTTGTGTGGTGGGCTTGCCCACCTTAACTCATGGAGTACAACTATATATTGGAGATGACGAGTTGGAGAAAGGGGCCATCGAACTCAAGCAAGTTCAAGTGAGAAAAACAATACTTGGGGGAGCAAGAGGAAGAGCAAAAGAGCAAGGGCGAGGTGTAGGCGGACCTAGGTCCGCAATACCAAGCAGGAGAAAGAGAAGCGAGCTACGAAAGGTCTTACGGTGTGGAAGGTCTGCGGTGTGACGAGCTGTGGAAAGTCTGCAGAGGGCGTCGAGTTGCGACAAGTTGCAGAGGGCGACCCGGTGAGCTGCAGAAAGTCTGCGGAGGGCGTCGAGTTGCAACGAGCTGCGGAGGGCGACCTCACCCGGTGGGGTGGGCGCTTCTGCCCGGTGACGAGCTGCTAGGGCGATGGTACGAACTAACTGCGGAGGTTTTGATGAGCTACGGACAGTTCCAGGTTCAACGAGCTGCGGAGGGCGACTCAACCTAGTGGAGTGGGCGCCTCTGCCGGGTGACTTGCTGCACAATACGACAGGTGTGGGCAACCCTGAACGACGAACAGGTGGGCGTTGCTAAACGGAAGGTGACCCGACATGAATAGGCCAAGTTGCTGAAAAATTGGCAAAATTGCTATGGTGAAATTTGGGGTTTCTTGGCAAAGGCTGTACTTGTAAATAAAGTTGTAAAACAATGAATTATTATTATTGGGCAGAGTTTAATCTGGGAGTTTCCCCTCCCATTAAAAGAAAGTATTTCCACTGTGCATATTGATAAATGAAGATGATGTAAATGTTAATTGAAGATGAATGTTATTCCGCTGCATGAATTTTAACACTTGAAGAATTGGAAAATTGGTTAAGTGTTGGAGTTAGGCATAGTCCATACACTCTAGTATTGGTGAAAAGAAAAAGTGTAGTGGTGCCGCACTTGCGTATGTGTAGTTGAAAGACTTCTGCCAGGATAGGGGCGTGGCACAGATGGTGACAGGTATGCTCAAGTTCAAAGTAGAGCATGAAGGTGTATGTCTGGGGATGTGCCGAAGAAAAACTTACAAGGGGACCATTCCCCTCAAGTAATAGCAAGACCACAAACATATTGCAATTGATCCACTCCGACATATCTGGTGTGATGCCCGTAAACTCCTTGGGAGAATATTATAGTATCTCACCTTTGTGGACAATTATTTTCGCAAGGCCTGGATTTAGTTCTTGAAGGATAAGTGTAACGACCCATCTATAAATATCTAAGTTACCAGGATTCGGATCCGGATTCGGATACGGATCCGCCAGTTTTTTGAAAAACCAGGATCCGGAAACGTCAAGGAAACGGCAAGCACATGCAAATATAAAACATTTTAAAATTTAAAGTTACATATTACAAAACAAAAAAGACAACAAACATACGCTAATTTTTAAATATATAATTTTTACATACAATAAATAATTTCAAACTTAATATATCATTTATAAATGTTATTAAGCATTAATTAAATTTATATAAAATAAAAAAAATTGTGTGTGAATTTTATATACAACTCAAAATACTTAAAAATAATTATTAATTTATCACAATAGAATTAATACATTATTTATATATATTTAAACATTATTATTGTTATAATATTTAAAAATTATTTAATTTTATCACAATAGATTAATACATTATTTATATATATTTAACATTAATTATAGTATATATTTATATTAAGCAACTATTAAACTTACTTTTAAAACTTTAAAATTGATTAAAATAAAAATTATTTTTAAACTTTAAAATATCTAAATAAAAACTTTTTAAACTTTAAAAATATCTAAATAAAAATTTAGATTTTTAAACTTTAAAATATCCAAATTAAAATTTACTTTTTAAACTTTAAAAATATCTAAATAAACTTTAAACTTTAAAATATCCGAATAAATATGAGTGGATTATAAACTTTACATAACCTGCGTTAAAGTTTAAAGTTTATAATGTTTTATATTAAACCTTATAATATGGTCAAATAACATAAAATAATAAATTGACGTTGGCAGACTCCCTAGTTTATTTTCGCAAACGCGATTCATTAATGGGCAGTCTCCCTAGTTTATTGGCGTCGGCTTGCGTTTGGATGATTAAATTTTCTGTTTTTGAATACTGTTCTGACATTTGCTGTAGATTTATGCATTGACCTTGACAGTTTTTTACCCGAGAGACGTTGGACCAAATGGAAGTTTATTTTAGCATACGCCAATTCATTAATCCATTTCTTATCATTCCTTAATTGGCTTGCGTGGATGATTAAATTTTGTGCGTTGACGTTGACTGTTTTTACCCCAGAAAAGCTGGACGGAACGGATCTTTGCGGATCCGGATCCGAATCTGTTTATGATCCGTGGATCCGTTGATCCAGCGATTACCCATGACGGATCCGGTAACATAGATAAATATAAAGAACGCAAGCATAATAGCAGGTATACAGTACATGCATATGATAGCTACATATGCATGTGTCGCATACTCCGCACTAGTATTTTATACTAAATTGATTATAAGTGCTAAATACCATGACACTTCTTTGAATAGAGGTTCTACTCATTCATCAATATTGCTTAATGTATGGGTAGATCTTAAAATAGGACTATATAAATTATATATTCCAGATTATTGATAAAAAAATTATATTAATAAATTAATAAATTAATTCTAAAATATTAAGAATTAATTAAAAATGGCTCTAAGTATAAATTTATATTAATATATATATTTATTATATATATATATATATATAACAAAATTGTGATATATTAATCATAATGTTTTTAATGTTTAAATGTGATATATATTAAACATAATGTGATATATACATAATATTTTATATTAAAAGAATATTTTAATAAAAATAGAATATGAATTCAAAACATAAATCATATACATCCTCGACCTTAAAAGAGATAAGGGAGGAATACGTAAGGGGGAAGCGTGTCATCAATGGGCTGAGCGGTGGGCTGCAGATGGAAGAGCAGCCACCGCCAAACAACAGAATAAAACCATGGGACATGGATTTGGGAGAGAGGGGAGAGAAACGGAGGGAAGAATTGTGAAGGAGGAGGAAATCATCCACAGGAAGAGCTTGAGTGTTCTGAGGTTCTGGGCACGAGGGAACAGTCAGCTTCTGTTAAGAAGCTTACTGGATTGAGCAGCCGGGTTCTGCTCAATTTGGCTAGGTGGATTCGGTCTTTTGGAAACTGTAGCAGCACAGCCAGAGGAATCTTCAACCGCAGGGGCATAGTATATTCAACGGCGGCGGCACAGGTAGGTACCTCAGCAGTGCTGTTAATTGATTTTGTAAGATCTCAGGAAATTTGTTTACAGGTTCATGATGTAAATCAGGGAATTGTTTTCGGTCTTTACATTTGGTATCAAAGTCTTTAATCCTCCGACCTCAAATTATTAAAACCCACCTATGTTTTCCTGAATTTTGACTTGAATACTATCTGTAAATTGATTCCAAAGCCTTCTGTATAACCAATGCTCCGGGATGCATATCTAGTGTAGACCATTTTGCTTGCTTATTATATGTCCTTCCACGCACTCGAATATGATCCAAAACATTTTGAACTAAAAGCTCATTCAAGGGCACACTATGTTTCTACAATTCTTTCAAATAATCCAACTCAATAGGCTGCAAAAATAACACAACTTCACCTTTCTGGTCTAGACGAGCTGTTCTACCAACCCTATGCACATATTCATTTACATCTCCTGGAGAGTCATACTGAATAATGCATCCAACTTTCGGAAAGTCCAAGCCTCTTGCTACTACATCAGTGCATAAGAGAAGAGCACATTTTTCTTCATTATATCCATGAAAAGTTTCCTTTCGTTTTGCTTGTGCCATATTTCCATGTAGACGAAATGTTTTGCATTTTATGAATTTTCCCTTTTCTTCATCCACCTCTTGAAAATGTGAAACCCAGTGAAACTCACTTATGGAAGCATAGTGGAAATTCACTACATCACATGTTGAGAAGAAATCAACAACCTTGCGAGAAGGTTCTGCTTCAAATTGAGATCGCAAAAGAGCCAACAACACTACAAACCTTAAATGACATGGCACCTTGATGTAACTCTGAACTAACTTAGCTGGAAATCTGTATTCTGATGCTGAACTACAAGTTCCAAGAAGAGCCCATTCATTTGTTAGTGCTTCTGCAGAAAGACCAGAATATAATTTGGTCTTACCTTGAGAAAAAAAAAATTATCGCTTTCAGCCCAACGGTGACAGGATTGTTCAAGCTTATTTTTGCAAGATCATTAACGTCCTCATTCAATGTTGCTGACAAGAGCAAGTTCTGCCTCTAGTACTCATCATCAAAAGACCAGTTATTTGCCATATTCTCATTGACGAATCCAAATTTCCCAGCCTCCAACAGGGTCAATATCTCCTTTACGTCTCTACCAAATCCTAGGTCCAAAAGTCTGTTTGCTTCATCAAAAACCAACCAGCAAAGGCGATTATGAACAAAGGAGTATGTATGCTTTAAGTGATCCAAAAGCCGGTCAGGAGTAGCAACTAGAATGGTTATTCCTTTACGCAACCTCGCTTTTTCCTATGACTGATTCTCACCACCTGTTATATAGCCAGGAACAAGCCAATGGAAGCGGTGCAATAGTTTTTGTACATTTAAATTTGTATTTGGAAACCAGAAATTGCCAGATCTTCGTACATAATAAAGACGCTGTGTTTAAAAACAATATCGTACCAAGAAATACATATTAAAGAATGAATAAATCATCTGCTCTGATGGTGTCGGCGTCTCTGTAAATCCACGAAAACTACGGTAATATTGCCTTGGCTACCTCGAGCAATCGCCAGCTTGTCAGCAACGCTACGGCGATAACAGCAGGAGTGTCATCTCGGCCCTTTGCCTTGTTAGCGCTTGAAATTTCACCTCAGGCTGAAAAAGGTAAACTCCAAGGCAACATCAAACCACTTAGCCTCGTAGCTAACCCTACGGCGCAGGAGAGGGCTCTCTCCGGTCTATCTCGGCAAAGATCTTCAATGGGCAGAGATAACCAATAAAGAACACTGATTTTAGGCTAGTAAACTGATAAAAAGGTTTGATTTGGGATTTTTAGGGTTTTGGTGGAAAATTGGGGAAAGGCAATTTTGGGTGCGGGGATTGGACACAGTTTTCGCAGGGGGTTCTTTGGGGCAAGGTAGGAAACTGTATTGATGCCTTTGAAAGCTTTGGATGGACGAGAATGACTGGTGAGGAGCTAAGGAGAGCAAGCAATCACCT
>APFE030285804.1:0-47776 GCA_000404065.3 Pinus taeda
TGTTAATGGCATCGAAGTCATAATATTTACACCAACAGGTATGATATTAAATCTTTCTATGTCTTATACCTTTGCATAAATCACATGTCACACCCCGATATATGTATCGCATGAATATTTATTACCACCAATCATGGCAACAGAACTGACAACGACTACTGGAGACTTAGTACATTTGACAGACGTCCAATCCCCCGGTTCCTCATTATATCACGCAGGCTCTTATATAAAACGCGGTCTACCTTTTTGCCTCTGTTTCGGCATTTCGTTGTTTTTTTACAACATGGCATAATTCCATATGCTGTACTTTATGATTTGACTCTCGACTGGCTGCTGCTCCTCTCTTTGACGGCTGGGGGCAGCCTATCAGATTGCGGGGGGGAGGTAACCTCATTACTGCAGGGATTACGTGGCTGCACACCATTCGGGCAAGATAATGTACGAAGGAATGGCATGGTTTAACGGTATGATGATTTCATCCTACGGAGATTGCCGTCCATGATCCTTTTTTTGTTGCATGCTCTGTGATCCTTTCCAAAAATTGGCATTGATCATCCTCTCAGCGTCGAAAATACTGCAAACAGTTGTTGTTCCATTTCTAAGTAGAATCATGGGCGGAAAGACGGTCCGAAGCGAACCTCACAAGCTGACAGTTTCCGCTGTTGCTTGCAAAATCCTGGAAAATGCAGGATGGTTGAATTACTTCAAATGCCTGCAAGAATCAAACGAAGCAATACCGTTGGAATTCCTACAAAATTTGCAGGAAAGCTACTCCGTAGTAGGAGGAAAGCGGATAGTGGTTACGGAGGACATCATCGCAGAAGTCTCAGGATTACTAGCTGCTGGACCCATATGGACGCTAAAGAAGGAAAGATTGCAAAAAGCTATGGAAATTTTCCAGGACGAAGGCCAAAGCTTGACAGTCAAAGGGAAAGGAGTTCTACCGGAAACACTTGGGGAACCCTGGACCGAGCTGGCGAAGACAGTGCAAAGTTATATCACCTGTGAAGGAAGAAAAGACGTGGTAAGGCCTCGTCACCTAAAACTTTTGGCTGTTTTAAAAGGAAAATGCTTTGTGAATCTCCCTGCACTTTTAAATTCGCTATTACATGACGCGGCCCGAAGCTTGAGGAAGGCCCAGCATATAGATGCAGTTGTCAGCCACCATGGATTGATCCGGTTGATAGTGATCCATAGTCTCACTCAACAGCAAAGCACTTGGGAGGAATTGATTGAAATAGTTGAGGGGGGATTGGCTGTACAACCCCCGAAACTTGAACAGTCCTCCAGTACGCCGGAACGTTCAGAAAGATGCAAGGAGCCAGCAGCAGAAAGACATGCTACTTCAAAATGGAAACAACCCTCCGGTACGCCAGAACAACAAGAAGAACCCAGAGAACCTACTGGCACACCTAACCAACCTGAAAGACCAAGGAAGTCAACCCAGCTGGCTCGGATACGAGGAAGGCTAGAAAGGATTCAGGGAACCACGTCCCAGCCAATTGAAATCACGGATGAACCTCCAGAACCAGAAGGAGGACTCTCCGAAGGAAATGCTGAGCAATCAGAGGCCGAGACTGACCAGCCGGAAGGAGAAATTGAAAAGGGAGATGAACACTCCGAGGAAGAAATGGCCACCGAACAGAGCAACCAAGGAGATGAAGACTCGGAGGAAGAAGAGGCCATTGAACAGGGCAATCAGGAAGAAGAAATTGCACAGTCTGGGGGTAGCCCATTGCAGGACCCTCCAGGTGAGGAGGAATTGGCGGCAGTTCTGGCCAACATGGGAGAATATGGCCAGCCCTCCAGCACAGGAGGTGTCCCTGACGGTCCCACAGAAGAAGAATTACCTGAGGAAATGCATGCAGAAGAGGCAGAGGAAGAAAACCTGCCTGGATATGATAATGAAATAGAAGACAATAATCAGGGACAATCTGTCCCCAAGACACTGGAAGATATCCCAGAAGAAGAAGGAACAATCTCAAGGGCTAAACCCTCTGCTGAGGCAAAGGAAATTAAGAAGTTAAGAAAGAAACAGCAAAGGTTGTTGGGCACTATAGCCAGACTCCAGCAACAAATTCGAATGTTGAAAGCCAGTCTGAGAATACAGAAGGCCATAAGGAAAAGGAGGAGGACCATGACAGCAAGAACCCCAAGGACAAGAACCCGTTTCGCTGGCCGAAACCCCATCAGGAGACCTACTGCCGAGGAACAGTCTGCTGTTCCAAATAATAATGAGGAACATGACGTTGTTCCAAATGACATGGAGGAACAAATTGTTGTTCCAAATAGCGTGGAGGGATAGACTGCTGTTCCATCTGGCCCTGAAGAACGAAGGGACATTCCAGTGGAACAGCAAGAGGCTCCGATGGCAGAAGGACCACAGCAACCCTTTATTCATGTTAGGAAAGAAACAGAAAGCAAAGAGGTCCAAACAGAAGCACCACCCTCGGGCGTAATTCGGGTCCTAAACTCCAAGCAACATAATAGGAAGGTCCAGGTTAAACTTCCAGCCTCTACGGCTTTGTGGAAAAAGGACCCAAAAACCAGAACCCTGCATAAAATGATGAAGGAATCTCAGCAAGAAGCTGAGCAGTTGCGAGAACAGACAGTCCCCAAGGAAAGATACGAAGAGCTCCAACAGCAACTTCGAGACATCAGTCAGTCCGAGAGCCAGGCCTTTGAAGGATGGCAGAAGGAGCAGGAAAAGGTTGCTAAGGTAACTCGTTGATTAGATAGTGTTGTTAAGCAGATGGACACCGTGTGTTCCTTATATAATGATGTTTCGACTTGTAGGGCCCCTGCTAAAAATTATGCTTTATTTTTTCTTGAACGATATCTGAGATTAAAAATAAAAGTCGTTAGGGCAGGAGCACCTATCCACATCAACACTGTTAATGACTTTATAGATTGTTGTAAGCACTATGGAGTTAAAGTTCAAAGGTTATTACCTGCACAATCTTGTGCTAGACCAAGAAACTGATTTAAATCCTGGCCCTTTTGTTGGCGATATGCAACTCCAAGCCTTTATCTCATTTGGGGTTAATCAGTTGAAATGGCTCAAAGCTTACAACACCTTCCAGAGACAAGAGAACAGCTTAGATTTATGGGTATGAGCTGAACCTAGAGAGCCAATGACGCTATGGAGAGAGCATAGGAGTCTGATGAGGATCCCAGGTGTCATTGAGATATTAGGTCCCATGCAAGAAGACTTGATCCGAAATAGTTTGGAATACTTCTTGACTATTAAAGACCTTGCCATCGATGCTACAAAATTTCGATACTGGACCTCTAACCCAAACATCCAGCTCAGGGAACCCTTCAAAAATGAGAATTTTGAGCTGGCTGCAAGCCGATTGAGTCTCTATGGGGAACAGATTCTACGGGCAGGGCCATCCTGGTTGGGGTATCGATTTCGCAGTCCAATTATTTGGCATCCTGCACCTGAATATCAGGCCTTATATGAGATGCCTGCAGATGAAATAGATCAGTTCTTTAACCATCTAGTTCCTCATCATGGTTGTCGGCCTCCTCGCGAGATCCCTTCTCCGGCCTATTCTCTCATTGCCTTGCATGTCAACTATAACGTTTTCATGAGGCCATGAAACAGGGTAAGTAGGGGGGTGTGTGGAGCACTTGGAAGGTATGCTTTTGACAAGCAATCTAGTGGTTTTTCAATAATAATTCTAACCTTTTCTGTATTATGAGTTCAAAGAAGATAAAGGATTTCGATAAAAAGTGCGAAAATAGAAAAAGGAAGCTCAAGTGTTGATAATTGACGTTTTCTATGCAGGAAGACGTGGAAACAGGGGATTGTCGATCAAAAGCAAGGAGCAAAGGGAAAATAACTGTTGTCCCTCCAGCAGGGAACCGGATGTGGACAAGATCAAGCAAAATTAGAGCCGAATAGCCCAGGGAAAGAATGCAAGATACCGAGTCGGAGAGCGCAAGAAGGAAAAGAGAAGAATTGAACGATTAGCGAATCCCTCAGGATCTTTGATCCTGAAGATCCTGAGGGATCGCTGCTTTAACTTATCTTTTTGATTGTCTAGAAACCTCCGTCATTTCTGTTATATAAAGGCACCACGCCATTGAGCAAAGGACGACTGTTTTTATGATTTTAAAGTTTCAGAACAAACTGTGGTCATTGAGTCTCACTGAGACCTGATTTTGTTATACTTTTGTTGATGCGATTAATATAAAAGACTTGGCATTCATCTCGTCTCTGCATCTGGAGTAACCTCAGGCAGTGTACCATTGGCAGCTAAGGGCCCGTCTCTGAAGGACACTTGCTTTTGTATTATTATACGGTGATTTGTGTGTGGTTTGTTTATTTCTGTTATTTAAGTAATCTGATACATCTTTTATGTGATATACTACGCTTCATTATAATTGATATTTGAATGATTTCTTTATCTCATGTCTCTGCACTGTACAATTGGATCTATTTGAATTGCATCTTTCGGTTATCTCTATAACAGAATGTTGGTATGAATGTTTTCGTTATTAGATCCATGTGAAATAGTATTTGTGAGACTTGAAAGCAATATTACTTCGTTCAGAAACGTAGTCATATCATTCATTATTCTCATATTGCTATAGTAGTATAGAACATGTACATACAGATGAGGATTGCTGTTCCATCTTATTACTGCTGTTCCATTTGATTACTGTTGTTCCTGCTGTTCCATTTTATTACTGTTGTTCCATTTGACTACTGCCGTTCCATTTTACTGCTGTTCCATTTATTGCTGTTCCATTTCCAGACTGTTGTTCCATTTTACTTTCCACCGTTTTATTTACTTGCCTTTGTTGTTTATGGTGTGAGAGAAGGCCTAAGGCTATAGTGAGCCTCAGCAAGATGCTGCTTAGCTCCCAGACCTATAAGTCCATGCTCTAATTTCCTTTCTTCATCAGTTTTTAAAGGGATGGGTTATTGCTTCCGTACCCTTGACTGATCAACTGCCTTGTGTGATTCTCATCTTTTGGGCTAGTTTAGTTATAGCTTAGCATATGTTTTCTTTTGAATCATTAGAACACTATACTACTGAGCATTACATGGACAAATAGCCTCGGATTGAGCTACTCCTTGCAATAACAAAACGTTCCCGGATTGACTTATTAATGTGGGATAATTAGAGGTGTGAGAGACTCTAGTTATAGCTCTACACTAGTGATTATGGTTTGTGCTACCGAGGAAGACCAGGATTGTACAACATTTTGGACATCCATGTCTTTGTTGATGTAGACTAGGCTAAGGATCTGGATCAGAGATGATCTACAAGTGGCTATGTGTTTAACCTATTTGGAGGTATAGTCATTTGGATGAGTACGAGATAGTCTGTAGTGGCACTTTCAACAATAGAGGCAGAATACATAGTAAGCACTCATGTAAGAAAGGGAAGCAGTTTGGTTGTAGAGATTGTGTTCAAGAATGGGGTTAGTACAACGATTTATAAGGATAGACTGTGATAGCCAAAGTGAAATTTTCTTAGCAAAGAACCTTGCTTATGATTCAAGGACAAAGAAAATTGATGTTGAGTATCACTTTGTGAGGGACATGGTTTAGGAAAAAAAGGTGTTGCTGATAAAGGTGGACACTTTGAAGAATACTGTGAATGGATTGACAAAGTTTGTGAGCACTGAGAGGTTCTCTTGGTCTAGAGAAACAATAATGATTAAGCTCTTTTGTGGCCCCCTGTAAAAAGAGAAACAATAAGTGGGGGAATGTTGGGTTCTATTACATTCTTTCCACAAGTACCCCATGTGTAGAGGGGGTGGTAACATCCTATTTACATTGTGTGGGGTGCTTCTAGGGGATCACAAGAGGGTTGGCTACACCCCTTGTCAAGGGGTATACAGAGGCTGGTAACCCGCTTGCATGGGGTCTCGGGCAGTGCCTCGAGAAATTTTTTTTAGACCCTATATTAGGTGGGTGGAGCTACCTATGTTTTTGTGCATGGATTTCACCGATGGTTTTGGGCATGATGGTTTTCAGTCCATGGTATTTTGTAGATCCGGTCAAGGGAACTACGATTATGTTCAAATCAAGGGTTAATAGATTGGGGTTTATGGATGTTTCGACATGTATATATATGTATTGTAACATTGAAAGGAATATAATGAAAAGATAATCTAGTAGTCCTCGTTCTCGGATCTACGAGAAAATATTTGTGTATATCCATTTTATGTTTTATGCTCTCACCATTGTTTATTTTTTGTTTTTTAGAATTTGTATGAAGGTAATTTCTGTATAGGGTTAAAACCTACATATCTTTTCATCTAACTTTTGATCATCCTTTCTTGTTCCTCGTTGGCACGTATCAAACATTCATTGTTGTTTCTTAAATGTGCTAATTCTTGTTGTAGATTTTGTATGACTTCCATGAATGGATTAGTAGTTTGGGTAGATCCCTCCCCGAGTTTGACATATAGATCGTCGCGTGTTGCAATGACAGGTGTTTCTTTGACCATCTTACTCACTATATCCTTAGCTGAATTACCCTTCTATTTAGACAAAAAAATCGATTGTTGTTGTTGTTGTTGTTGTTGTTGTTGTTGTTATTATTATTATTATTATTGAGATTTTGTGGTGGTTCATTAAGGCTGAGCGGATTACATGGGCTCTCATACCATCTCTAAACCTTCTTTTTTTCTCTAGTAGAGCCTAACTTACTTCCTTCAACATTATCACCGAGAAATAAATAAGGTCATATGTAGCAATAATTATACTACTTTCACTATAATAAACCTCCTCTTCTAACATTTTTTAGATTATCATATTCTTGACCTATATGTTTTATTGGTGTATAGTTGGGTACCACAAAATACTTTTGAGATTAGGTTTCTAGAATATTATTAATTTTCCTATAATTTCCTAACATTTACCTTGGATCAATGTGTATTTCTATAACTCCATGTTTGCGCTAGGACCTTGATGCATTGAATTTCTTTCTCGTGGTTCAAGCACTTCTTAATACCTATTTGTATATAAGCGATATAAGTATTGAACTCCATATATTATTCACTCGGACCTGGGGTCGCCTTTGTCAATCTTATTAAAAGAGGGCATTGGCTCTCACTGAGGGTTGAATATAGTTGTATTATGTATGTTTATGTGCCATCATGGTCGTATAGGTTATCCCTATGCATCCCGCTCCTAACGTTCATTAATCGATCTCTTCCTGACTTGGTTCGAGTTACTGAGCACGCCAATCCCATCCTTCCACAACAATCTTTTCACGTGATGAGTTGAGGGGTGTTCATGTGATGCACTCAAGATTTCTTGGTTTGTGTTTAATGGTGGCGATGGCTTGCTGAGGAATTAACGGCAAGATACGTTTACACAACCCCTAGACTCTTTTTCCCTAACCTAACGCTCATGCAGTCACATTTTCCGCCTCGTTTAGGGTTTGGATGGTTCGCAGAGTTCCTCTGCCTTGTTTCTGAGAGAATCGAGCTTCTAACCTTCCTAGCTTATCATTCACTATCTATTCGGTGTGACCGAAGCCACATCTAGTGTGACCTGAATCTCATAGGTAACTCTTTCCTCTATCTTCAAATTCCATATACACGTGTTTCTGTAATTTACACGGTTTATCTGTGTATCTAGTTTATTATTCTTGGGAGGTTAGAGTATAATTTTGGATTTTGTAATGTGTGTTTAGGTGCGACAGTTCCTGGGGATACTTCTTCCCATTGCAACATAGTGTCAAGGCACGACGAGCAGCTTCATGCAATGTATTTACCCTACCTACTCTCTGGTTCCTTTAAGGCTTATACTAGGTTGCCCATTTTTTTTTTCTATTTAACATTATGGTTTCTCCATGTACAGGGATGAAAATTCGAATTTTTACTGCAGTTTGTAGGGTTTCCATGTTCACGAGTACCCTACTGCAATTTCCTTTCAATAAATTTCTAGAATTCGACATGAATTCAACGCTAGGAGTCTCTGGATAAACAATTCATTTTTTCTTGTGGCTTCACTAGTCAAATTTCACTCTAGAACAAAGGGTATATATTTACTCTCCCTTTTGTGCTTTGTTCTCACTTGATGTAGGTGCTAGAGCTTAATCTCCACTTTCCTTTTACTTAGCAGGTAATTTTTGGCCCTCAAATCTATATTTCTTTTTTCCAGCGGTTATTCAACCAGCACACACTATCACCATTAATTTTGGGTCTCAGCTCTTTCTTTTTTTCCTCACTGCACGTACCTAGAGACTCCTTTGACTATGGTTCAATTTTGCTTCTCACGGGGTTTCACTCTTCTTTTAATTGGTGACACTGTTGTGTCAATCTCCAGATCGGTTGAAACTACTCCACTTCAATGGGACTTGGATACTAGAATACCTATAATCTTTTCTTGAATTTTTATCTATTTCACTCATGCACAGCACTAGGTCGCATTTCGTGGAACATTGTGCCTTAGGTTGCTACACAGAGAAGGCATGTACCTCTTCTCTAACTTGTATTTAAATTGGCAAGGCCTCTCCGCTAACTATCAATGTAGCTTTTATGGATTGGTAGCTACTTTTAGTAGACTTTGTTCCCTGGAGATTACTGCATTTAAGTTTATATAAGTGGCTTTCTTATGTATGCATGATATGAGGTCGTTGACATGATCATTATCTATATATATTTCACTTATTTAACGGAAATCTTTTTTTATGAGGTTTTGATTTTTCTATAGTTCTGTTATGTTTATTGGTTCTGGTGTAAAATTGTTTTGCCACACGTTTACTAGGCCACCATATCAATTATTTTCTAATTTTCTTATTCTTTTCGATATTACATTATATATTGAGTTTTGATTGACATATAGGATAGTTGGATTGCTAAGTAATTTTTCTTCTGCACTACCCTTATACTAATTCCAACAACATGGTGCAATTCCTTGTACAATAACTTCTAGGTGTGTTTTATTATAACCTTGTTTAATTAGAGTAATCATTGTATACGCAGATTATGGTTATTCAGTGCATGCACTTCATGAAATGTGAATTATTTTCTAGAAATTCTTCATATCTAATGGGGTTTCCCTATGGCCTGTTGCAACTCGAGCAATATCGCTCCCACCCTTAATCTAATTGCTATGTTTCATTGCCTGCTTGAACAAGAGACTCACTTCTTCTCAATTATTTCATAAGATCTAGTTGCATGCTTTACATGTATTATCTAAATAAATTTCCACAGGTGTCGCCACTCCCCTTTAAAATTATTAATATGTATATGTATTGTCACTCCCTATGCTGACAAGATTTACCTACTTTACCGCCTTGTAGAAACAACGGATTAGCACTCCTAAGTGTGACTCCCACATAGGGTTACAAGTTGTACACAAGTATCAATTGTCCATAGTCAACATGGATAATTCATTGTTACCGACCATGACTCTAGCATCACTATACTCCCGCTGTTTACAATAAAAAAAAATTGGTATAAATATGCTATATACTAGTCTTTGTCTTTGTGTAACGTATTAAGCATGGCTTCCAAATTCCTTAGATATAACATCTATCCATAGCAGAAAACGGATATTATTTTCAAATATTCAACATTATAACAAGAGTGTGGTTGGTAGACCCTCACGTGATAATTTCAGTCTTTTAGTCTAAGTATAATGTATTCATGGATTCACAATATTAAATTTAATGCAAATTACCATAGTCATGATGATCCTCATGAATTATTATTTTCCAAAATATTTTGCAGTAGATGTAGAACATGCTACAATACACACTTAACTCAAATCATCATGAGGATAACACCTTCAACATGCCATTAGAGATTCTAAATGCATAGAGAAGTAAGAACAAACCTTAACAGTAAAAAAATAACGATCTAACAAGTAGAGTTGCAGAGAAGGCACACTTGAGAATAGACATTGTTTCCTCACAACCATATAATTGTTTCCTCTGAGTTCACCCACAAGTAGAGATTCATTTTCCAAGACATGAACAACACTTGAAAATAGACAATCTTTCCTCCCAACCTCAGAACTGTTTCTTGTGAGTTCACCCCCAAGTAAAGATTCATTTGGAAAGACATCAACAACCCTTGTTGATCCTTGCAATAGGGATTTTATGCCTTCCTTCTATGAGGGATTTTTCCTCTAGGGACAGGGGGCTTTTGTGGTTTTTCAAACTAGTTCGCTAGGCACTTTTTGACAAAAGCTTGTTTTTATCTAGAGAAATGTTTTATGTCAATCCTAGCTTAGCATTTATCTCCACCTAAGTACTTAATGGATCTTTCTCACCCATCCATAAAGTTTAACCAACATTATTTATAAAATTTTTATCATGGAAAAATTATCTCATATAAAATCTCATATGCAAGTATCTACTTTTCAAATGATTCCAATTTATCATTTATTTATTAATAAAACATTTATTTACATAATTATATCATCACATTTCTTAACTTTTCTATCATTATAATTTAGTCTTAGTAGCAACACAATAATAATGCTAACATTTCTAGTAAATGAGGAATATTACAACTATAGTCCTAATAAAACCTTAACTAATAACTTCATATTTCAAAATAAAATAATATAAATTAAATATACATTTTAAATGCAATGGTTTTAAATAAATAAAAAAATTCAATATTAACGAAAATAAAAATCATCAATTTAAATAAATACTTATTTTCTTTAAAAGTTTTTTTTAAAATTCCAAATTATAATATAAATCTTTACCAAAAAAATAATAATCAAACCTTTTTGACACATGAATGCAGCAACGTCTCGCCCAAAAAAATTGAAAACCATTTGTAACCTTATTTCATTGTACCCTATATATATAAAGTATTCAATGAAATGAGAGTTTAAATTTGCCAATTTTTTAATTGAACAATTTAGTGACATTTGGATTGCCATTAAAGTGGTTTACATAAATTAGTGCCATAATAATCCATGCAAGGGGAACGCTCTCTTATGAAAGGTCAAGAACAATGCAAAATATAAATTGGTACCGGAAGTGTTTAGTGTATTTTGCGAGGAATCAGTTACATAAGTTTGGTTTTTTATTTTTTTTAATAAAAAAAATTAAAATTAAAATTTATCTAAATTTTTTTTATTGAAATTTTTAAATGAAATGTTTCGGAGATGAATTAACCAACCATTTATATAATCTCTTTTCAAAATTTCTCCTTAATTGTTTCCTTAATTGTTTGAATACATTTCAAAACAAAATAAGAGTGATTTCAACTTTTATATGGGAATAGATAATAATAAGATTATTCTAGTAAGAAACTACTTGATATGATATGAATATATATATATATATATATATATATATATATATATATATATATATATATATATATATAACATCAACCAAAACATATGGCACATTACAGTGTAGATATTCCTAAAAACACAGTTTTCTTTGCCTTGCTTTGTTAACACCGAGTTGGTCTTCAAAATCACAATTTTCGGATTGAGCTAGCTTGATACTCATGACCTCGCGTTCATGGCTTTTTTTTAACTATCATTCCTTTTTAGCCAGTAGCGTTATATATTTATAATATTAGACTTTATTTAATTTTTATTTCTAAAACAAAATATCCATTTTTAATATGAATGAGAAATCTTTTCTGGGCTAATTTGTAAAGACCATCAACATGTGATTAATCACAAAAGTTAAAAAGTAAAAGTAAACATTAAATTAATCAAACTTCTGAAATGTATAATTATGCTCAACAAAACCATATACTACATTCTTAAAGATTATTGAAAATCTCAGTAGTTAGGGTTAAGTTTAGCCTTTTTCCTTTAATAATTAGTCAACCTCTTTTTCAGTGATACATCTGTTCAACATGATATAAGGCAAGAAAAAACAAATTGCAGTTAAACCATATGATGGATAGTAACGATATGTTTCGTTCTGACTGCTGTAAGTGTTATCATTGGAATAGGATATTATTAATAATCGGATATTTTAAATTATTATATCGAGAACAATCTATTTTGTTGAATTATGACAAGTATTAATAATCTAATCATCGTTCTTTGTAATCTTTTGTAGTTTGAATTTGAAGAAGAAAATGTATATGAAATATGATCCATTACTTTAAATCATTATATCCTCCGTATAATAGATTCACAATCTGTTTTCTTCCCACCCTTGTAATGGTTACTTTGAATTGTGATAAATATTAATAATCTAATCATTTTTGTTGGTAAGCTTTTGTGGTGGGAATTTGAAGAATAAAGTGTATCCGAAATATGATCTTGGAATGTGAAAAATAAAGTTATCCGAAATATGATCCACAATTCCATTTTTAAGTCCAAAACAAAACCAATCAACAATGATTTTAGACTTAAAATGCCTAGAAAAAAAAACCAAATATTCTAAATCATTATATTGCCACATGATAGACAGCAATGATGTGTTTTGATCCAAATACCTTGAAGTTGACTATGAAATATTATGAATATTAAGAATCTGACCATTTTCAATCATTATATCCCCTGCGTTAATCACTTCATCATATTTATTATTTTTATTATAAATTTCTTCTCACCAATTTAACTAGTATATTTATTTTACACATTTTTACTTTATAAAGACTATTAAACCCAAAAAAAAATTCGAAAATTATGATTCATGTGACCAGAAGCACAAGTAGAAAAATCTTGATAACCACAAAATTTATAAGCTGACCATATTCTCCAATGCCATTCGCAGCTACGAAAATAGAGAAGACAAAGGAAATTAGAGGATTTTCTTATATTTTTGAATTAATTTTGATTGTACATATCAGATAACACTTGAATCAGAGCATTTACAGTCATGATAGATTTACCATGAGAGTCGCAATTTCTTTGCAAGCTTCTTCATTTCGTTAGATTGTCGTAAATTCGTAAATCTAGAATTTAAAAATCTTGCCCTTTGTCACCTCTGCATAATCAGCGAAGTGAAAATTAATTACATTTCACAAATTTTATTGTTTGACAATAAACAAGTTTAAGCATTTCTGGTAGTATAGATGAAAGAGTGGTCTCTGTACAACAACATGTTGCATATTGAACACATAGTGTTGATCCCTCTTAAGTTTTTAAGAACCTCAGGTTGGTATTTAAATTTGATATCCCTTAGGAGTTGCAACATTCTTGTTGTAATATTGAGGATCATCAATTACCTCTGCAAAAACCTACCAAAACTTATAACAACATCCTTTATTATCCCTAAACACATGTTGTTGTCTTCTTATCTCTCCCTTCTCAACCCTCATGCCCTAATTCACCTAGTTTTCTTATATTAGAAAATCCATGATAGAGTGAGCTTATAGTCTTATTATGTAGTGTCTTATAAATCCCTAGCCTTGTCATACTAATGGGTAATGGTAATCCAAGAAGATGCAGTTCATCTGGTAATAGAAAATCAGAGTTTACACACTTCATTGTAATCATCAAATTGGTTCTCCACAATTAGCATTAGCCACTATAGCTTAGTACAAGATACCATAAGTCATCCTTCCTAAATTCTAGATAGGGAATCTCACAAATGAAAATTGATTTTGCCACCAAATAGGGCTTTTAAATTCCGTGAAGCTAAAGTTTTTAAAATTCTACTTCGATAGACATTGAGGGTAATTTAACTTGTAATGTTAGGATTTATGTGCACAAATCCTAGCATCATATTATCAAACTATATCCTAATTTCACTATAGGTTTTTTTTACTTCTTTGGAAAAAAAATAGGTTTTCAAGCTTATTCTTAGCCATCAAATAGTTTTTCCACATTTAGTCATATCCACCATAGTGTATTAAAATACGAAACAAGTCAAACTCTCTAAACCTTAAATAGGAATCCACAAGAATAACAAAATCTAACTACCAAGTAATCTTTTCAAATTCCACCAAACTAAGGTTTTCAAATTCCACAATAATAAGTTTTTAAAATTTCACTTGAACAATCAAATCATGAGAAAGGATTTGTGCTCTTGATCCTTAAAAAGTGTGTCCTCATACTATTTCATCTCTCTCACAAACTTTCCAAAGATTTCAATAACATTGCCTTACATACATGGTGTTATATTCTTTTCTCTCCCACATTAACCCTTATGCCCTAACTCCCCTACTTTTCCCATATGCTATGACAAAAAAAAACTCACTAGGGTATAGTCAGCCAATGCCTGGGAATAATCCATATCACACGTGTCTACTTCCACCATTGGATATTTTTGTTTGTCATAGATGGACTATAGTTCTTCATACACTTGCATGCAACATTGTTCTTTCTCTCCACATATGTAGCATCATTTTTCTAGCACAACAGTTCAACAATTTTCCAATAATGGCAGCTATAGGCCATTAGAATCATGCAGATCTACACGATAACATTGACACAAGTAACTTATTTTTTCACCATATCACTATCATCTTGTTACTTCTTGTATCAAATAATCTCTCCCAACTAAATATTTTTTCTCCATGAAACATCCTCAACATGAATATATAACATACCAAAAGTGTAACACCCCTCCCTTGTGTGCTAATTATTGTAAACCTAAGCTGAGTTAAATATAGGTGTGATATCCTACCTTCTATGATAAAAAATTGTAAACCTAAGATGCGGAAATCTAGGTGTGATACCCTCCTTTAGGGGTTAAACTATTCTAAACCTAATGTGAGGAAAGCTAGGTGATATGTAATATGAAAAGAAAATGTGTTATTAAATAAATTAATAAAATAAATCACTTGGAGGGTGGAGCACCAAGAGAGGAGATTCTTGCCAAATCCCATAAGGAATGGGGTAGAGATGAATCTTTCATGATAAGGTTTCTAGATGTGATTCTAGATAGGCTTGGATGAATTGGAGATCCATCTGATGGATGGGAGATAAAGATCCATCGGACATAAAAGCTTTGTGGGAGATAAAGGAAAGATTTTATGTGGAAAATCCTCATGGTAGATAAAGACGATATTTTTCGAAAAAAACCTAGGCCAATGGAAAAATCCATAAAAACGGGATGCTCTGAATGGTAACTAAATCATGAAAGAGGGCATTAAATACCCAGTGCATTGAACAATTGAGGAAAGTTGATCCTTGGCAAGATCTTCGGCTTGGGGGGAATCAAAGGTGATTCATGGTTGCGTGGTGGTGCTCCCACCTCCAAGTGAGACTTTAGTTGGTGCCACATGTGTGGAATGTTTTGTATGATGATTCTCTCTCTCTCTCTCTCTCTCTCTCTCTCTCTCTCTCTCTCACACACACACTCTGTGTGTGTGTGTATGTTATAGTTCTAGATTGTTTAGGAGAAGATTTGTTAAATTTCTTCTGCATGCGAATGTTGCGTGAATTACATATGCTTAGGTACTAATAGATTTAATGGTGTTTTCCTCTATTCAAATGAGATTCACTTGCATGGTATGGGTTTTATATTAATCTTTACTTGTTATGAAGTTAAATCATTTATCTTAGATATGCTGATGGTTGATTTCTTATCTCTATATTTATTCCTATTGTTGGAATGGTTAAATCATTCAACATGAGAGTATAGAAGTTATGTTGTCGGTATCTATGAAAATGATTGTATTATTATTATGCATGTAACTTTTATTTCACTCTAGATAGTGATGAAGTAGTTGCTGAATCTAATATTGGACCTTATTAAAGGTGCTCAAGGAAAATAGAGTGGCTCTAACTTATGGGATATTATTTATACATTAAGACTTTGGTGCATGCGAACAATTATGGAGTAATGTTGTTAGCTCTATAACGATGTAGTATTGTCTATGCTCTGCATAAGCTATATCAATAATCTTCTTCATATGCATATTAGATGTAATAGACCCAAATAAATATCCTATTATGTGTTCGTAAGGGGGTTGTCAAAGGGTTTAATGGTTTTTCCTCCAAAATGTAAGTGGTTGATTTGAATTATAAACTATGACAACTAGATCTAAACACGCTCATCTTGGTACCAGTTGGGGATGGTGTAGGCATTCTTGACAGTACTAGCTTTGATTATTCCTGAACTAATATGCATGCCCATGCTATCAATAATAGATGTAGGGAAATGTCCTATTATGTTGCATGGAATATTATATGAAGACATTAAAGTAGTTGTAAGGGTTTCATGTCAAGAGAGAATGTGATATTACGCCGAGGGTATATGTTTTTCTACCTTAATATTTCATAGTGGTTATGATCCTTGGTTCACTAGACTCGTGATGACTTTCAAATCGTAACTATATTCAAGACAAAAACTTTAAATTTATGGTGCCTAAAGTCTTTTTTTTGGGTAGGCTAAGGAGGTTCATTACAAATGGTATCAAAGCATCGAGTTCCAATCATGCAGCCTATGGACTCATCTATCTACCTAAGGTTTCGTTGATGGGTTTGATTATAAATTTATGGAGGAAACAATAACCCCAAAAAATTATCTCGGAAAATTAAGCATATGAAATTCATAATGATTTCTCACCACTAAGGGAAATTAAGACGAATTCAAGCACAACCATGGTTATTGAGGGATCAATAAATAAAATAAATTTCAGTTGTATATAACTTTTTTAATGAATATAATAAGGATATTAATTGTTAAATTGTGGCATAATTGTGCATAATAAATTATGCATGAGGAAGAATTAAAATATTAAAATATTTGAATAAAAGGAGGAAGATCCAAACTATGTGTGAAGGCCGAGAGCCGATTAGAAAAGAGCATACATACTTACATGCAGCATGTAAATGGCATGATGGTGGTAGTTAAGTGTAATTATATATAAATAAATATTACCCTTGGGCCAATTTCCACACCACAGCCACAAGTCGGGTAGTTACTATTTTAAAGCATTAAAAATAATGAGGTAGAGTTGTAATTAAGTTATGGTATATGCATCACTAGGCAATTATTAAAAAAAAAAAAACTTCAATTTTGTTTGTCACATCGCATGTATGAAGCTATAAACTTATTCATATGAACTGCTAACCATAGCTATTCTACACAGCATTCCACATGGATTGGTTCTAGAAACAAAAGATGTAACTAAAACTAAACCTATATTATAACAGTGGAAGGAAACCAGAACCGTATTGGAACCCTACCAGGGAAAGCATATTTTACTATTGATTTCGGCAAATAGTGTTGTGGGGAATGAATATTAAAAAGATTATTACAATCACAACTTCAATCATATTTTGAAGATAATGGAAGATATCAACTGGTTAGGTGGATGGAGTACAAGGAAATTATATAGTTGTGTAGGTGAGCGAAATAACAATTTAGTATCTTACAATGACTATCATCGCTTTTGTGCAAACAGTCGGATCCGAATCCATAGAAAATTAGAGGAGTAGGAATGTTTAACAGTTGGTTGCATAGTAGGTTCAAGCACTTGGAAAATGCAATACAGTCATCGTTTTCTCTTTTCCCATTTTTCTTTTCCAATTGAATGTTGCCAGTGATTACGAATAAAACGTAGACGATCACACTGGGTTAAAGGATGCGTTTAGTGACCAATCATTATTAGTGTTTAGGAGCCATACTGACACAGAGAATTGAGTGGGCGAGCTACTATTTTCTCAGCCATGGAAACTAGTTAATCAAGGAAAGGATGCTGAAAGCAATGATGATTGCTATAATTTCCACACCTTAAAAACTCACCTTCGCCTATTGTAGAAATATCATCAGAAAATCTTGCCCTTATAGAATGATGTTTCCTTTCTAAATAGTGCTTTAGTGTCTAATTTATATCGAAAATAATTATGCAAAACAAAAGGATAAGGTTTCGAGGAGAGATCGAGCGAAAGATGGGATACAACTATTTCCTTTTAGTCGATTATGCAGTAGGATAAAGGTTATATGCAGGGTTCAAAATTGAACACGTCAGAGTCCTTCAAAGGGTTTTTGGCACGTCAGAGAAGTAAGGAGAGATTTTTACATGTCAAAAAAAATTAAAATATGATTTTTGACATTTAAAAAAAAAATTGGAATAATATTTTAAAATTTTTTAAGAAGGGCTAACCTTTTTTTTAAATTTCATTTTTTTTAGAATTAAAATTTTAAGAATGTTGAATTTGGGGATTTCTTTCATGTTAAAACTTAAATTTTGAGAAACTTCTATTTCAAAAATAATAGATTCTTTCTTTCTGAGTTGTTTTTTCTAATTGTGCATATGATGAAAGTTTTTATTATTTATTATGCCAAAATTACCTTTTCATACCATTACATTTGGCAGTTTCTAAGTTGCTCCCATTTAAAAAACAACAGTTTCTTTTTGAGTTGTTTTTTCTAATTATGCATATGATTCAAGTTTTTATTAATTATTATTATTTCACAATTACCCTTTGATACCATTTCATTTGGTAGTTTCAATTGAGAGCGGTTTGACAATGATTTAAGCTGGAGAGGAGCATAGATTTATGATTCAGAAAACACGTGTCAAGCAAGGTTTAAGCATAATTTATGCTTGGAGAGGAGCGCATTCCACAAAGATTTTATTTGTTTGCGGATTCCCAATTCCTGGTATCTTTTCATATTCCCAATTTCTGAATGAATTACTCGTATCAGTGTTACTAAATGTGCTAGTTAGTAGTGACTTGGACAATAATGACTCCAACATAGGGCACCACAAGTCTATCAAGGCATTATCACAGCTATATCAGATTGAAAAATCCATCTGACTAATTGTTCATGTATCCCAAAGCCCTATCATAAAGCTGCTAAGTTGGCACATACAGAGATAATACTGGAAAAAGTTCTTGAATCTGGCCTAACCCCTACCAATTGCATATCTTCAAATGTCTCAGGGCCTCCGCACCCTTCCCTGCCCATTCTGAGCATACCCTGCAGGCTGCAATCAATGTCGTCCATGATACAACGTCTTGCTCCGCCATGTTTTGCACAAGTCTATCACAGCTATATCAGATTGAAAAATCCATCTCTGACTAATTGTTCATGTATCCCAAAGCTGCTACGTTGTCACATACAGAGATAATACTGGAAAAAGTTCTTGAATCTGGCCTAACGCCTCCCAATTGCATATCTTGAAAATGTCTCAGGGCCTCCACTGCCTTCCCTGCGCATTCTGAGCATACCCTGCAATCAATGTCGTCCATGATACAACGTCTTACTCCCATGTTTTGCACAAGTCTATCAAGGCATTTATCACAGCTATATCAGCTTGAAAATTCCATCTCTGACTAATTGTTCATGTATCCCAAAGCCCTGTTCTAGAATCTAAAGCTGTTAAGTCGGCACATACAGAGATAATACTGGAAAAAGTTCTTGAATCTGGGCTAACCCCTGCCAATTGCATATCTTGAAAATGTCTCAGGGCCTCCGCTCCCTTCCCTGCCCATTCTGAGCATATACCGCAATTAATGTCGTCCATGATACAACGTCTGGTTGATGCAGTTGGTTAAACAGTTCAAAGGTGCTCTGAATCCTCCCACATTTGGCATACATGTCTAACCGCAATGACCTCACACTGATACCCAAATTTAATTACATTCTCATGAATCTCCTTACCCTGATGTAGAGCTCCCAGAGCCCATGCACACTTGGAGAATACTAGAAAAGGTTTTCGAATCAGCCCTCACATTTGCCAATTGCATTTGTCTAAAAGACTGGAGAGCTTCTTCACCATTACCACTCTGTGCAAATCCTGCTATCACCGCATTCCATGACACTAGATTGCGTTGAGGCATTTCATTAAATAGTTTCAGAGCCATGTCAAGCAGTCGATTCTGTGCGTATCATGTGATCATTGTTGTCCAGGCATATATATCACTATGGAGTATCTAAAAGAGCTTCCGAAACTCGTTTGGATTCCCTAATTTTGAATATTCCGCTATCATGACAGTCCAAAAGATTACATCTGGTTAGGATATTTTGTCAAACACTTCGTGCGCAATTCTTATGAACCCACATTTTGCATAAGCGTCTAATAAAGAATTGGCCACAACAACATCAGACTGAAATCCGCTGCTTGTGATTTCCTGATGCATCTGCTACCTAGTTGCAGAGACGCCAGCTTGGCACAGGCTGGAAGAACACTAGCGAAGGTGAATTCATTGGGTTGCAAATGGGCTCGATGCATTTCACCAATGAGTGACAGTGCCTCCTCAACTCTATAGAGATTGCAGATTTATGAATATTTTCAAATCTCGAGCAAGAACTTACTCCCCATTTCAGATCCAAAATCTATAATCGATATAAACTTAAGTGATCCCAGATGCGATTTTATTTGAGACAAACTCCGTATTCTTTCGTTCACAGCCTTCATCATTCAATATTTCCGAGTTTCATATTTGAATTTGATGTTAAATCAAAGAATATCCAATCATTTCAAAGATATTTGCACAATTTCCCAATTTCAAATGCGAAAGCTTTCACCAAAATTCATTTATGCATTGTTGGTTTAAAGCAGGTAAACCTAATATACATGCCATGACATATATAAAATATTACCGATAACTTTGCTCAAATTTTCGATGATTTCCTGAACAAGCCTCGATATGATCCACCATCGCCATCAAATAAGAGATTGCGTGGCCATTGTCCTGCCCAGACCATGCTCTCAGGTTCGGACCACGCAATTAAAGCATGGATCATCGACCAAAATTTGAATTTTCAACATACTGCACATAACTCCACATGATATAGACTATGCCACCTCCTATAGATGTCTTCTGTCCATAGCTCATGGCGTTGTTGCATTCGAAGGTGAGAACTAACGTCTTCGGTTCTAGTTGCTCTGAGATCTTCCATGATAGATAGATATACGTTTATGTATGTCTCTTGTAAGGATGGGTTTTAATGGTCTTGGTTGGATTATTGTTGAAGGGTTCACATGTGGGGAAGGACTCATATAACGGATGGATTCGCAAGAACAATGGAGTTCTTGCAGAATGTCCACACTAGCTATGGACATAAGATGGCTGATTACCATCAGCATCACTTCGCCTTATCTTTTTCTGTTGTCATTGAGTAATGCACAATAATATGTCATGTTTCGTTATGGGTTCCCTTAACCTATCGACCCTGACCAAGTTGCCCCTCTTTTGGAGTTTCTGACAGGTTTCTTCACACTGTAAACCAATCCCCGAGCCTTTCGAAGGCAATCCTCTCCATTGCAATGTATTCAATATATACCAATATGTCCTAGAATTGGTTCATTGTCCTGTATGCCTCAACTTCGGCTCATGGTCCAGGACTTTGGTTGCTTCAGTTTTGGACTGTATGACGTCTCAGCATGGTTAGGTTAATTCTATATGTGCAAATTATGCAAAATGTCACTGCTCTATTATAAAAAATTCTTCCTGTAACAGAGGATATTGTAACAGCTTTCTGATTTGTACACCTCAGCTATGCCCACCATTGATTTACCTTCATACTTCATTCTAGGTACTCTTCGTATAACAGAGAATATTGTAACTGCTTTCTGATTTGTACACCTCAGCTATGTCCACCATTGATTTACCTTTATACTTCATTCTAGGTATTAAAACCAGGTATTAAAACCACGCTGCAAAGTTGGTTTTGTCGCAAATGAGGCTTTTCTATGGTTACTATAAATTGATGAGAATAATTGAGCTCTATAAGTTGGTTGTTTATATACAGTGTGGGTAGTTGCTGTTGGGGATGGTTTTGTCTGTTGGTGCAGACTAGGCACCCATTCCTCAATTATTATGGCATTAATGTTATATGAGGACCGAACATGGTTTTCCGGGGCAAACAGCAAGATTCATAGTTTGTTTTACAATTTCTGAGTTGGATCCTGTTTGGACTCTGAACCACCATGTATCTTCTCAACTATAATCATCTTAAAATTGCAATACAATCCTCTACGAATTGCAGGCTTCCTTGTTCGCCAAAATTAGAGTGGAATTTGCGGTTTTTTTTTTCCAAAACCAAAATCTCAGTGGATTCAACCTCAGGCATGTGATGTATTTACGATATTTCGAATATAGATGTGCATTTAATTTATGTTGCTATTGCAAATAATGTATCAACTCTACTTTCCATCCTTCAAATTTTTAATCTTCAATTTGAAGAAAATTTTCGGTCTTTAAAATTTCCATACTCATTTTAATTTAGACACATAATTCATACATTTAGTTAATTCAATTTAAATGCAAAACACCTCATTCTCCTAGTTGCAATTAAGCTTAATTTATTCAATTTATAAGAATTAATAATAATTTCAAATGAGTAGCCATTAATTTTGCTCATACATTTGTGTTGACTATGAATGTATGCTCTAAAACATAATATCCCAAAGTCTAATTGGTGAACGGGGACCAAAGCCATACATTGATTGAATTAATAATAACGCAATATAAGAGATTTAAATGGACCAAACATTGAAAGATTATCAATTTCATTAACATTGTATCTCAAATGAATTATGTATCCCAAACTCTAATTCATGAAGCTAGACCAAAGTGATACATAGATTGATTTAATAATAGCACAATATAAGATATTTAAGGGGAACAAAAACTGAAAGATTATCAATTTCATTGCCAATAAAGTTAATAGTAAAGTGATTTACAATCAATTGTCTCTCATAATAACTTATTTTAAACATAAAAGTTTAGTTAATGAAATGAACATAGAAGAATAATGAGTAAAAAGAGAATAATAAGATGTAAGTGGAAAAGATTTAACAACAATTTTTTTTGTTTTATTTTTTATTTCAATATGTCAATCATCTTTTTTACCAAATGTGATATGGATTTCAATTTTATAAATCAAGAAGTAAGAAAATAATTTTTTTATATCTTTTTAAATTAAACAAAGAAATTTAAAATGCTATATTTTAGAGTAGGAACACAAGCTTTTTTTGATTTGAATTTACATATTTTTATGCTTGTTTTTGGCACACGAAAATAAAAATAAAAGAATATTTTGGAATTGATTTACATTAGTTTTTCTTGATCAAATTAGTGCATTAGAGAATTTGTTATATTTTCTCTTAGTGATCAATTTTTTGCATTGTTGGAAGTAAATGATCTTGTGTGGTTACATTTCTCAATCACACGTGTAAGAGTAATTCATTTACTAATGCAGCCTTTGACATAGTAGTATCTTTTTGTTTGTGAAAAAATAAAAAGAAATTTGAAAATAATTTACTATTGTCAATTGAATTGCTTTTTTTTTTATGCTTTTCATTATAGAAGTGCGACCTAGATGTGTGCCCTTCTAAATGAAATTAAGACCTACCCTTCAAATTTGATCACTGGTTATATGTCGCTCAATCTCATCCGAACAATAAACCCTGTCTGAAAAAGATAAAAAGCTGAAGGATAATGTTTATCCCCATTTTTTTCACTGAACACTCTCCGAGTCAGAAAGGCTATTCATAAACGAGTATGTACATTCGGTCTCTATCGCCATGCTCTGTAGATAGAATGGGTTCAGAATCTCATAGTATGGATAGAGAATCAGCACCAGTATATGCGACACACCACCGTTATGTTACTCTGCCTCCATAGTTACTTGGAATAGTTATGTCTTGGACAACAGTGAACAAGTCTTGTGAGCTATAGTAAATGAGAAATAGGGATGGAGGAATAGGATTTCTTCCTCTGTTAACTTGGCATAGACAAAGCCTTATTGAATGCCTATATAACAAGTGCTAAATTAATGAGACTCCTATAGGCCGAGTGTTGGATAAATTGATGGATGATTAATGATTCGGCGACCCTAAATCTTTTCTTTTCTTCTTAGGCTGGTATTTAGTGCTTGCTCAATTAGTGAATTCATCATACAATATTTGAATGGCAGCATTGCCACATTGTTGTGGAGTGTATTTCTAGCGATATCTTCTCATAATTTTATGAGGATTGAATTCAATCGATAAATATATATTTTTCTGCAGATTGTATAGAGCATTGAATAATTGTGGTTGATAAATATGATACATCACTCGTAGTTCTTAGAATTAATCCACCGTGAAACCTCTCAACTGTATGAATTAGTTGCAGCAAAAGAATGTCTGAGGTAAGGGAATCAATGTGTGGAGATCAATGTCTGAGGAATCGCTTTGATAATGGATGTGACAATTACATAGACTATGCAGTGGTGGTTTCGTTCCTTTCTGAGGTTTATTAAAATCTAAACTAGATAAATACATATATGCTTTTATTTTCATGTGAACAGTGATGTTTGGAATTCAGATGAATGTCCATGAGATCGCATTGCAGATCTCGAATGAAAAAAAATAAATAATTTTTTGTTGCTAGAAAAGTTTTCCATGTTTCATAGGTTTCATCCGTGATCTTTGAATAATTGGTGGTATTATGATATAAATGTGGGCACATTATGCACACACGCTATCGACTATCTCGTGCCTTGGCACTTGTTGCATGACTGACTGGTGGAATGGGACATCATTCTTGAAATAGAAAATAACTACGCATAGGTGGAGCCTTACTTTAATTGCAACTGCAAAGAAGTGATTGTGACCTTTAAATTTGTTTATTGTAATCTCTCATATTTTCCGCCTTTGGAATCTTATAGTTATATACATGATGATATATCTTTTAAATAATTCACTAGGAGTTTAAATGGATTAGTATGTATAAAATATGTGTTACAACCATGCTTTCAAAAAATAAACGAGAGTAGGTATATGAGGCAAGTATGGAAATCATAAATAATGCCCTTTGCAATTTCATGGGTGATAGCTTTATATATTTTTGCTAAGTTTTTTTTGGGAGGATATCTATTGCTTTGGTGTACATTCCTAGATATTGAGTAAATATGTATGGCTCAAGGAAGAGAGCATTTTAGAGAGTAACCTTATAAACAAGTGACTAAAGTGGTTGTTGTTTTTATGAAAAAGCATTGAACATTATGCCAAGGGTTATGAAGGTTTATGAAGGTTTGATGTTTATTTTCCAGCACATGGAATATTTCAGGAATCATTTATCTTGACTTCTATTCAGAATCCCACTGTAAATTATGCCGAGGTGAAATACAATAGCTCATATAAAATGATTTCTTAGTTTTGAAATACCCCTCAGTAAATTTTGTGATGCATTTAAAATTATGTTTTTTATCTAAGAGTGGCTGGATAGTCACCTAAATGTTGTAATGAAATTGATTATTTCAATGCATTCAGAGACTGTTCTAGTCTACACAAATCAAATAAGATACTTGGGTATCTATAGTTCAATGATCAGTATCGTGAGATAAGATTTTTGATCTTTTAATATTCTATTATAATACTACAAACAAAATCTATGGGCCAAGGTCCTTGAATTTAATAGGAAAAAATTTCAAACTCATGCATTTATTAGCTTATCCTCATGTCCATGAGCATATATATGTGTTGAGAGCATTAGATTAAAGAATGGAAACTTAAGAGAATGTTGATATTTTTTTCATATAAATGGCGAAGCATAAAAAGATGGCACTATTAATATATAGCGTAGGACATATTTTAATGTTATAACATTCAATGTGTTCAGGTTCACACTAAGGTTATTCCTTGGTGGGAAAATTAGAGGCATTGCAATGCAAACACTTCATTCTTTGCTTAATACCAAATAGTGCATCCATTCTCTAATAGAGCAACATTGGAATTTAGGGTTTTAAGCTCTAATTCATTGCAATGTTTATTCATTGGTACAAGGTTTATTTAAGTTCATTAATGTTGTAAAATGGTTTGATATGTTGGTCAGGGAGATTGGAGAAATATACAAACTCGTTGTTTTACTATTCTCCAATGCAATTAATGCAAGCTCACATGGTAGAGCATAAATTATTAAATAAGATTTTCAGCTAGATGTAACAAATGATGTATGTATGTGTTATAACCTATGCATGTTATATGAACTTATATGAAGTATAGGAGCATTGATTTCATTAAATGATATTCACAGTTGTGGTAATGATGGAGAAATTCAAATTAGAAAATGAAATTGTATCCATGAAAAGAAGCAAAAAAGTGATATGATCTGTATGTAGGAGAGTTAGTGGACTTAATAAAAATTTTTGTCAAATATGTGGATTCTTTTAGTCTATATGTAAAGAATAATGCATGCAGTAAAGCATATGGGCAAGTGTGGCTTGCATTTAAGACATGGACATTGGTTGGTTTCTTTTACTATAATTTGCTACCAAAATTAAGCAGTGAAACATTATTAGCATGCAACAACAAGATGAAAACTATCACGAATTCTCATATTTTAAATAATAGATTAAGCACATCTTGAAAGGGTTATAGTGAGATTGGAGGATTAATTGATTAGGTATTAATTTCTACTGCTATATGAAAATCCTTATAACTAACTCATTAAGGCCTACTTAACTATCTTCCATAATAAACAAATGGCAAAAAAGGAAGATGATAGATTGTGAAGATCAATGCCATAGTATATGATACTTGTGGTGAGAGAGGAGTGATGATGGTGTGATAATCATCCACTCTCGAATGTCCCATAGCCTAAGAAATTGTAGATGCAATGCAATGAACAAGGTATAACGGATAATAAATCCTATCATGTCAAACGTTATGCACAAACTGTAGATCGCCACTATGTTTCTTTTCATAGCATTTTAATGTAACAATGGTTATGAAAGAGATCTTACCTTTGTTATGTACTGACCATAAGCATCTATAATATATATGACCTATAGGTGGAATATGGTTAATAGGTGGTTTTTGAATTGGTTGTAAGAGACAGTTATCTTGAAAATGATTGACTAAGAAAGCTTGTGAGCATTTTAATGTTGTTTATCAACACTGATATCATCATGATATTGACATTTTAGCTGGGCATAATTTGGTTAATGGAGGAAGTCCCTGGTTGTATCAATGTTTATTTATGTATGTTACATATATTCAGTTATTGTCATGGATTGTTGGTATATTTCCTGGTTGAGGGGTCTATAAGATAAATATGTTGTGGAAATAATCATACTAAAATATACACATAATAATGAGGCTTATGAATCTTCCATGTAAGCATATGGATGTACAATATCATAGCCTTATAACAATATTGTAATTTTTTTTTTTAGAGTGATAGATGTCAAACTTCCATGCATGAAATAGTCTTCAGTTTAATGGATTGTGGGAATGGTCTTGCAACTCATGATAAATTCAACTATTGGTCATGGTTCATTAAACAACTTATATAGAAATAGAAATCATTGTACAACAACCCTAAATATGGTTGGTACCCTAATGCCTATAAAGGGGGAGTATGTCTGCAGGAGGAAAGAACATGATTGACATAATGATCTTGTTGGTAAAGTATAGTGTGGAGTGGTTAAGTTGTTGAAGCATAAAGTGGAAATAGTAAATCACCCTAGATGAATTATTAAAAATGAAGTATTGACCTAAGGATTATTAAACTATGAGTTAATAGTCTGCTTAAGATGAAAACATGCATGAATTCATACTATACTACTGATATTGCGTTACAACCATATGAAATATGGAAATGATTATACTTGACATAGAACTTGTTTGATTATCGAGAGGCACCATGCTCATAAAAAAAAATTCCTTGTCAACTAAGTACAGTTGTTTTATTTAAGGGAATGTTTGACATAATAATAACATGGTGGATAAAGTTTATTTCATGTGGGTGATACCATGAGGATGGTATGATGGGTTGTAGCACAAATGGTATCGTATGTACTGACATATTACATGTGTTACATGATTAAAAAATGATATGTGTATTGATGTGTATAATATACCTTGTGTGCAGGTATGCATAACGACATTGGGTAGATGTCTAGCTAGATAACCAACTTGGAGGATGCACAGAAGAAGGAAAGCAAGAAGTGGTTCAAGGATAAGTAACTTTGTTTAAGTTTGGCGTACATACGATAGCGAAGAATATATATGATGAATATATATATTGTTATGTGAATTAATCTGTTATGACATTGTAGGCATATTGATGTGGGAAATATGCTAACAGATGTGTTGTATGTAGACAAACTACAAGAATTAGGTGTTCAAAAAAGAACAAAAAGGCTTGAAAGAATTCTAGAACGAACATGAATTATTTAGATAAAATGAAAAAATGAGCAATAGTTAGTTTTGTAAAATTAAGTATCAGATTATGATATTTATCATAGTTAATATTCTTCATCTATAAATTCTTACAAATGGTTTTAAAACTATGTTACAGGTAACTATAAAAAGAGGAGTACTGTTGGTGGCCAATGAAGCTATGGAAAAGGAGAACTCCTTGTGACCAAGGTACATCGGAAAAAAATTGCATCAAATGGCAAAGCCATGAGAGTCATTGATTTAGAAACCATCTACCTATGAATGAGGACATGATGCAATGATACATCGAGGATGGTGTAAAATTTAAGGGGGGGAGTATGTAACACACCTCCCTTGTGTGATAAATTATTGTAAACCTAAGCTAAGTTAAAGCTAGGTGTGATATCCTCAATTGTATGATAAAATATTGTAAACCTAAGCTGAGAAAAGTTAGGTGTGGTACCCTCCTTTATGGGTTAAACTATTCTAAACCTAAGCTAAGGAAAGCTAGGTGATATGTAATATGAAAAGAAAATGTGTTATTAAATAAATTAATAAAATAAATCACTTGGAGGGTGGAGCACCAAGAGAGAGGAGATTCTTGCCAAATCCCATGAGGAATGGGTTAGAGATGAATCTTTCATGATAAAGCTTCTAGATGTGATTCTAGATAAGCTTTGATGGATTGGAGATCCATTATATGGACGAGAGATAAAGATTCATCAAATGTAAAAGCTTTGCGAGAGATAAAGGCAAGATTTTATGTGGAAAAGCCTCGTGGGAGATAAAGATGAGATTTTCCCGAAAAATGCCTAGGCAAATGGAAAAGTCCATAAAAGCGGGGCATTGTTGATGGTAACTAAATCATGAAAGAGGGTATTGCATTGATCAATTGAGAACAATTTATCCTTGTAAAGATCTTCGGCTCGGGAGGAATGAGAGGTGATTCATGGTTGGGTGGTGGTGCTCCTTCCTCCAAGTGAGGTTTTACTTGGTGTCATATGCATGGAATGCTTTGTATGATGATTCTTACTCTCTCTCTATGTTATAGTTTTAGTTTGTTTAGGAGAATATTTCTGAAGTTTCTTCGCCATGAGAATGTTGCATGAATTACATATGCTTATGTATTAATAGATTTAATGGTGTTTCCCTCTATTCTGATGAGATTAACTTGCATGGTATGGGTTTTATATTAATCCTTTCTTGCTATGAAGTTAAATCATTCAGCTCAGATATGTTGATGGTTGATTTCTTATCTCTATGTTTATTTCCTATTGTGGGAATGGTTAAATCATTTAGCTTGAGAGTATAGAAGTTGTGTTGTCGGTATCTATGAAAATGATTGTATTATTATTATGCATGAAACTTTTATTTCACTCCAGATAGTGATGAAGTAGTTGTTGAATCTAATCTTGGACCTTATTAAACGTGCTCAAGGAAAATAGAGTGCCTCTATCTTATGTGATATTATTTATACATTAAGACTTTGGTGCATGCGAACAATTATGGAATAATGTTATTAGTTGTATAACGATGTAGTATTGTTTATTCCCTACATGAGCTATATCAACAATCTTCTTCATATGTGTATTAGATGCAATAGATCCAAAGCAATATCCTATTACGTGTTGGTGAGGGGGTTGTCAAAGGGTTTAATGGTTTTTCCTCCAAAACATAAGTGGTTGATTTGAATTATAACTGCTAACAACTGGATCTAAATGCCCTCATCCTAGTACTGGTTAGGGATGGTGTAGGTATTCTTGCATGTGCATAATAGATAAGAAAATAGTAGTTTTGATTATGCCTGAAGTAAGATGCATGCTATCAGTAATAGATGTATGGAAATGTTCTAATAATGTCGCATGGAATATTGTATGAAGACATTAAAGTAGTTGTAAGGGTTTCATGTCAGGAGAGCATGTGATATTATGCCCAGGGTATATGATTCTCTATCTTGATATTTAATAGTGGTTATGATCCTTGGTTCACTAGACTCGTGACCACTGTGAAATCTTAACTATAATCAAGACAAAAATTTTAAATTTATGGGGCCTAGAGGCTATTTTCCTGGGTAGGCTAAGGAGGTTTATTACAAAAAGGTATCCCCTTGAAATCTTCGCTAGAATAAAAAATTTTACAAGATAATCTCCTTATATATTCTCCATGTTCAATCACTCCAAGAATAAGGGTTTTCTAACACACCCTTTCATAGCTCTCCATATATTTACAGGTAACGTATTGCAGTGATATTCCTTTCTCTTCGGATATGTGTCATCATTGTTGTAAAACAACACTTCAACATTTTCCCAATAGTGAAAACTATTTGTCATTACCATATACATATAAATGATGACATTCACATAAACCATTTAGTTTTTCAGCATAGCACTATCATTTTGTAACTTCTCCTAGCAAAGAATCTTTCCCAAATAAAGCCCTTTATCCATGAAGGATCAACAACATGGCTCCATAGAACACCAAAAGGTACCTCTTGGTACATTCACTAGCACCACAAATGGTATAAGATAATCTCCTTCTATATTCTCTACATAAATAACTTGAAATATACTAAGGTTTGCAAATGACACCCCCTTTTCTAGTTCTTCATATGTTAACATGCAACACTATTATTTTCTCCCCACATATATAATATCCTTACTCCAACACAATAGTTCAACATTTTCCCAATATTGACAACTATATGTGATTACCAAATTGTATATGTACATGATAATAGTCACACAAACTACTTAGTTTTCACCATAGTATTATTCTCCAGAAAAATACACTTCATCTTACAATTCCACCCTTAACCTCTCCATGTAATTATTCCTAATGAGGAATATCTCCCAATTAATGCACTTTTCTCCATTAAAGATCCACAACATGACACTATAATAGATCAAAATTTCCCTCCTTGTCACCTTCATTATCATCACAAACTATATAAACTAATCCCCTTCTATCTTCTCCACATTAAGCACTCTACAAACACCAAGGTTTCCTAATGACATAAAACATTATCAAGATTAATTGCTTCTTTACTCCTCTATTGTTGCCCAAAAACTATAGGTTATCTTCAATTCATAGGACAAATTGTGGTTTTAAAATAACATCATTCAATTTGTATGAAAAAGAGTTTTCCAACCCTTATGAAAAATTCCCATGGTTTGTTAATTTTGACCTCAAAAACTAGCCCCATGAAAAATATAATTCATAATTTCAATTACAAAAATTTTGATTGAAAGTCACACATATATACAAAGTTTTTCTCCTATTACTCTTTTCTTTCTTTTTGGATCAATCAATGGATGTTAAATTCAAATAAATAAGAAAATACATTTGTTAAAAGTCAAACAAAGAAGAGAGGGTTGAAGACTAGTTGATTTACTATACATCCTTTTCATTAATGTCACATCCTTTTAGTGACACTAGAATTATTTTAGTATCCACATTAGTTCCTTTGTAGAAAATTTGTTATGTCCATAAATTAAATTTATTTTATATTGATTGTACTTATACTCGTATCGTGGTTTTTATTTATCGAGACAAAAATTACAATGTGTCCTTGAATGGTCCTAAGAAGTGAGTTATGACTCATCATAAAAATCTAAGTAAGGCTCAAATTGGAAAATTTTCAACTCGATCGAAATCCTAGCAATAACTTATAGCTAAGGGCACCCCTTTCCTAGGATTCCATTGGAACAAAATTGAATTATCTGACCTTTATAGCTAGAGTTTTGGATAGTAAGAAGTGATGAAAATTTTGTATAAAGGGGTCAATTTTATAGAAATATTTCTTGATTCATTATGGGTAGTGCTTCTATATGGGACTAAGAAAAATATACTTGTTGAAGCTTATGTAACTCGTTTATGCTACTCGTTATTGTTTTGTACCCTAAAACCAAATTTAAAATATGTCCTTAAATGGATAAAAGGAAGGGATTTGCAACTCACTCTAAATTTCTAATTGACAATTGTATAAGTGAACTTTCAAATTGATTGAACTCTAGAAAATAAGGTACAACTAGGGGAATGTCAAGTCAATTTACTAAGTAAACTAACGCAGGTGTTTTACTTGTCAATCTAGGTTTGTAGACTTGGAAGCAAGTCCAAAGTATATGGATTTAAGGTAAAGTCAATTTTCGAAGGCAAATCTCAAAGGTTATTAAGGGAAATTGTTAGGTCCCTATAATACTAGTGATTACCCCATTACTATTGTAGTTGTATCTCTTATTAATATTGTTGTGCCCCTATTGTCCCCATATTGTTATTACTGTGCTCCATAGAATCCCTCTATTGTTATTTTTATGTCTTTATATTATTATTGTTAGGCTGGCTTGGTTATATTGTGACTCCTTAGACTCCTATATATAGAAAGGAGGTTTTGTCATTTGAATCATCAAAGAATTGTTCATTTATGTAATCTAAAGGGCATTTCCCCCTTGAAGAGGCTGAATTCTAAGGCGTTAATCTATCTTTTCTATCTTTTTGTGAGCTGGTTTCATAACATTTGGTATTAGAGCTTTGAATTCTAGGGTTTCACTGCTGCAAACAAGTCATCGTGGCATTTGCGCTATAACTTTTTTTCTGCAATGTTTCAGATGCTACAAAAATAACCATTTGAGAAGAAATTGCGCTAAACCTGGGGTCCAAATTTCAGACATTTTCGCACAATATTTGCGGAGATATGATCTGAGGAAGTCGGTCTTTTTGCACTCATAAATTACATTCCAAACATGTGACCTAGGGAAAATAGTCATAATTTTTGTTTTGAGCAACAAATTGAAATTCGTAAGAAGTTAGAAAAAGAGGACAGACTGTAGTTTCCTGTATATATTTTTCCAATCCTAAGGTCGAAACATTGACACGTTGCACTTCATACAAGTTCGCTCTTCTAAAAAGGTATATAATCACGTCATATTGGGAGATTGTGTATAAATCTTTCTTGGAGAATCTAAATTCAACCAGACTGGTGGCATTGGAAAGAGGACGCAGAGGGTTACCACTGGTCACAATTTTAGAATTGGAAGATCTGAAATTATAGAGATACATTAGAAGCAATATTGAGCTCCTACAAAGTGAAAAAATATGTGTAGATTTTTTTTAAATTTTTTCTTAAGCTTGGTTTGAAAAATTATTTTGAAGGAATTAAAATGGCATAGCATAACATTATTATCGATAACTGATGCCCCAAGGAAAGAAAATGAAAATAGCTAGTAAGCAACCTGAAAGCTCTAGCATGACTTATGAAGAAGAGGAAGAAAAACAATATGATATATCAAAATTATGAGAAAAAGTACAACAAATGTCACTCCCACAAAAAAAATAGAATCTAAGATGGATGGTTTAAAGAAAGATGTAGAAGCTAAGATGAATGATGTGGAAGCTAAGATGGATGATTTGAAGATATATTTGAAGACAGATTTAAAGACAGACATGGCAGATTTCAAGACAGATTTAAAAACAGACATGGCAGATTTGAAGACAGATTTGACAAATTTTCTATAAGAAATACTTACAAATGGTGAAAGGGTAGTAAAGGAAACTCTTGATGAGAAAAAAATAAATGTTAATCATGATTTCATAGACTCTAACATTGGATCTAAGAACCACCATATTCTAAAAATCGATATGAGGAAGTTTGATGGCAAGGATCCTGCAACATGGATAGTACATATGGAGCAATTTTTTGATCACAATAATGTGCAAAACACACAAAAGGTACATATTGCCACTTTATATTTGGAGCCAAATCAATTTGCATGGTATCAGTGGCTTTGCTCTCGTAAATGAATTGTCACTTAGGAAATTTTTATGGAAGAATTGACAGCACATTATGAGGATACAAAAAGCAACACTTTTTTTAGCCAATTGATAAGTCTCAAACAAAAGGGTTCAATGATGGATCATGTTGAAAAATATGCAACAAGAAATGTTCAATTTAGAATGTGCTAAAAATAGAGCTGCTAAAAATAGCATGTCTAAAAATAGCAGTTTGGCTAGTGAGGTAATTGGCCACGTTGGGTGAGAGGTGAAACTGCTAAAAATAGAAAGTTCTAAAAATAGCATTTTTGGGTCCCTTCCTATTTTTAACAATCCCTGGTCTAACTATAGGAAGTAAAAACAAATTTGATCTTAAAAACAGTTTAAAATATTAATTAATTAATCTCCATGAGTTAATTAGTTAAGGAAAAAAAAAACTTGAAGTCTATGTGACGACATGCAACATTTTATCTATTAATTGATTAATTTATCCATCAGTTAAAGAGATAAGGATGAGTTCTAATTATGAGTTGTAATTAGTTGGCTCAGTTAACTGAGTCAAGTCTAGTTAGATTAATTTAACAAGTTGTTAAGTTAATGAGATTCAGTTTGTTAATGCCTGCATGGATGTAACAACTGGTATTTTTAGATAACTTAATATTATAGCTTAAACAACTCATGCATGTTAGTTCTGTCAGAGACCCAGTGGAGACTAGAAAAGGGACAGTGTACTATCAGTTGGATGAATATTTTTGCTATAAAGGAAGCTCATCCATGATGAGGATTTATTTCCTTAAGGTTTGTGCAGTTATTTCAGAGGTCAGTGTTGTGTGTGAGGTGAGAATCACATAGGTTGCAGCTGGAGGACCCAAGAAAACTGTGCATAGAAATAGGAGGCTTGGAGGGCAGAGGAGAAGGTTTGTGAGAAGCCTTTGACTGTCTATTAGCAGCACAGGGATTGTACTGAGAGCTAGCTAGCTGTGTGAGAGCTAAGGCTTTGTGTAATCCGGACTATGTTTCCACTTGTATGATAATATAGAGATGGGGTTTTAGGCAGGTGCTTTCCCCGGGTAAATTCTTCTGTGTTATGTGTGATTGATCCCTTCTTATCAGTTATATGTGTTCTTATTGATGTTGCTCATGTTCGATTAAGCTTCGGATAAATTGTTTGTAGAAGTAGATCAAGTGTTTTGCTTTAGTACATTGCATTACCAGGTGATCTACAGGTGGGAAATTTCTACATGGTATTAGAGCTAGCTGATTTGCAGAAAATGTTCTACATGGTATCAGAGCTAGCTGATTTGTGGAAAAATTCTACAAAATTCTACATCCTATCCCCGAAACATAAAAGAGCTACAATCATTTCTAGGTAAAATTAATTTTCTTAGGAGATTCATCTCAAATCTAGCAAAATTAATTAGGGAATTAAATAACATGCTAAGAAAGGACTCATCAATCAAATGGACATTGGAGGACAAACAATCCTTTGAAGCTATTAAGGAAACATTAACCAAGACTCTAGTCCTAATTAGTCCTGACTTTAACTAGTCCTAATTAGTCTTGCTACAAAAGAACAATCAAGGATATGAACAACCAATAGCATTCTTTAGTAAATCCTTAAGAGATGCCACATTCAAATATAATATCATGGAAAAATAGGCATTGGCTTTGGTTAAGGCTATCAAAGATTTTAGAGTATACATTCTATATTCTCACATTATTGCTTATGTTCCAAACTATGTAGTTAAGGACATTTGGACTCAAAATGGGCTTGAAGGAAAAAGAGGCAAATGGATTGCCACAATATTGGAATATGACATAGAGATAAAACCCACCAAGCTCATCAAAGGCCAAGGTTTAGCCAAACTCATTGCTGAATCAAATTGTCAGGCCCTTGATATCAACTTCATTAGTGCCCTTGATGATCAGGAGGAGATGACGACTCTACAGATCAATGAACCTTTTAATGATTCACCATGGTATGCAAATATTACATTTGTATTACTAAACTTACAAGATCCTCCTGGATTGACAAGAAATAAAGCTAGATTCTTCAAAATGAAGTCATTGAGATATTGTGTTATAGATAATGCATTGTTTTGGAAGGATAATAGTGGTATTCTCTTAACATGTTTATTAAAAGATGACGCTGACAAGATCTTGCAAGAGTTTCATGTAGGGGACTGTGGAGGACACTTGTATTGGAAGAGTACTGTTGACAAGATTCTAAGGGCTAGTTTCTACTAGCCTGCCTTGTTTGTAAATGTCAAAAAACATGTGATCTCCTGTCATAAATGCCAGATTTTTGAGGGAAAGAGGAAACTGTTACCCTTGCCTCTTAAACCAATTTCCACTAAGATGCCATTTCAACAATGGGGGTTAGAATTCATTGGATAAATACACCCCCCATCCTCAGCTCAACATAAGTGGATTCTAACAGCCAAAGACTATTTTACCAAATGGATAGAGGCCATACCTTCTAGGAAAACCACAGACACTGTCATAAAAACCTTCCTAGAGAGTAGTATCCTTTCAATATTTGGATTTCCCCAGAAGCTCATTACTGATAATGCAACAGCCTTTAAATCCAAAATAATGATAGATTTCTATAACAAATACCATATCACCCTTGGCCATTCCACAACCTATTACCCTCAAGGTAGTGGACTGGTAGAATCCTCCAACAAAAGCCTGGTCAATATTATCAAAAAGTTACTGGAGGATAATAAAAAGACATGGAACAAGAAGTTATTCAATGCCTTTGGGTAGATAGACTGACTACTAAGAAGTCCATTGGAACATCACCCTATCAACTGGCTTATGGGATGGATGTAGTTTTCCCATCATCCAGGGAGCACTAGTCATGAAAATCCTTCAGGAATTACAGGTGGAACCAAATGATATTTAGAGAAGAATAAACCAAACTATACACCTGCAGCAGACCAAGGGAGAAGTGTATGTAAAATCACAGATAATCTAGGAAAAGATTAAGAAAGTCTTTGATAAAAAGACTAAAGCAGATGATTTTCACATAGGAGACAAAGTCCTTAAGTGGGTTTCAAGGAGAGAAGATAAAGGCAAGCATGGAAAATTTGATTTTCTTTGGTAGGGGCCTTATGTCATTATGGCTACAGAGGCAACAATGCCTTTTTCTTGAGAAACATAGATGGATCAAACCTACCAGGAGGACCCGTTAATGGTAGGATGTTGAAGCACTACTTTTATTGACTTACAATAGTTCATTGTCCTTTGCATCATTGTACATAATATTGCAGAGTATATATTGGATTGGATGGTAATCCTTTGAAGTTGAAGCTCGGAGAGAAGGTCCTAAGCTTTGAAAGATTTATTGTCATAAGTATCAATAATGCAGATTCACAGAAGGACACTTTGCAAGGTAGCTTTAGCCACAATCCAAAGGCTACTGGTCTTTAGAGTTCTTGACATTTCACTAGAAAATTCCATCCCCATGTGGAGCCACTGTTAGAGTCCTATAGTGATAAGATTCATAATTTTGAATTGGCTAAGATTAAGCCTTGTAATATTGTACATACCTTTGCTTTTTGCAAATGTTTTCCATATTAAAAAATTAAAAAATGTAAAGAGGGTATGTCCTAAAAGAAATATCAAAGGACAAAAAGAATAAGAAAAGATAAAAAAATGAAAATATATGAACCCCAAAAACAAAAACAGATCATGAAAGTGTGCAGTTATAAATGCCACTACTATTTTACTGCTTTACTGTCTTAAATAATGGTTGTGTGCAGCTTGTCATACATGCCACAACCCATGGTAGTCAAACTGCTTAATCTTGACTATTTCATGCTTTGAATTTTATGTTTATAGTTAGAGAATAAAATCTGACCAAACAGCTTAATCTTGGCAGATCATTAGATAGGTAGAGAAAATAAAAAGGAGCTCATTAGCTTAATCTGAGCCCTTGGAAGATATAAGGTTAGAAGTAGATAGTTTACTTTTCAAAATAAAAATGAATGATAAGGGTCTGCTAGCCTAAATTCATCCAAATAAATGAAGAAAAAATGTTAGGGTAAGTAATAGGTAAGTAGAAGAAAGGTTGTTGAAGCATAAAGTTGATTGGATAAAAGCACATTTATTATGCTTAATTATATGTTTCAATGTGCATGAGCAGTTAAGAAAGCAAAAACAAAGGCTACAAGTTGATTTAATTAACTCCCCCTCATTCATTTCATCCCTTTACTTACTAATTTCCCCATCTACAAGTATGTTCTAGTACTAAAAATCCTTCAAGTTATAAAGGCTCAGAGCATTTCTCTGACTTTTGGTGGGACCAAACCCTTGGCTTAATGACTTATGGACATCAAGTGTTAGAATTCCCTTCATAAAATCCATTTTCCTTCATTACCCTAATAAAACCCCTTTTCCTAGGGTTAAAATCCATTTGCCTATGAAAAGTAAACAACCCCAAGTTAAAATTCCATTTCATTCAGAATACCCACAATTTTTTATTATCCTAAGTATAAAGTGTATGTCAATAAAATGCACAAAAATTACATTAGGCTTAGTGGTATGTTCACTCCCCTCATTTCATTTCTTATTAATTCTAAAGATAATAAAACAGCTCCTTATATACCTTTTCCCATATATAAATAAATCCCTTATGTAATACCCCAACCCTTGGTTTAGCTATAAACTATAATTTTATCCCATATCCCCGACAAAACCCTCTTAACTCACCAATTTTTGGTAAAGTTAAGATAATCCCATTATTAAACCCCGCCCGAACATTTAATCCCATGATTAAATCCTAAATAATCTCAAACCGCCAAGGATTAAAGCCCCGCCCCACCCCCGAAACCTCCACCCATTTCATCCGTGCACATCTGTCACCCGACTATAGTCTGATCGTCAATGCCCAAATCCAACAGTTCACAACCATATCGGGTTCACCCGATGTCCGACCTTTATCCGCCCGATAAAGTGGTTTTGCCGAGCCCCCCATCTGCTATGTGTCAATTGGTAAGATAGATCGGGTGACCCCTCAAAATACCACTTCCTCCATAAAAGTGGTGTGATGGCTTGGAAAACCACCTCCTCGCCCAACCTGAAAAACTGCCCACTGTTCATTTGTAATTTACCCGCCAAAAAGTGATTGTTGTTCAATAAAAACGCTGAGAAGCCCTATTTTGCCTTTTTCACTCATTTTCTTTGTAAACCTCTGCAAACCATTGTGACACCTGCAAACGCTGAAATCCCCAATTGACCACAAATTTCACTCCTGAAGAAGTTGCAGAGACCCTAATCGACCTCTCAATCCATACCAGAACCTATTCAACCTTTTGTAGTTGCCGAGAACACTAATTTGAAGCTAATTCACCCAAATTTCAGGTATTTGAAGACAAATTACCAGACAACCCTTTCAATTTTAAAACATTAAGTCTTTAAAGTGTTTTTATTAAGTAAAATTAATTGAAATTACTTTAAATTTAAAAGTGTGTGCCCAAACCCTTCTGAAAGCTTTTTATTTTCCTTCAAAACCTATGAATAAACCAATATTGCCAAATTCAAATCCACAAGAACTGAATTATGGCTTCCCCCGTTGCCATGGATGCCAGACTTGTCACGACTCCCCATTTGGACCTTGACTACCTTCCCCTCGCAGACAAAGATTTTCAAATCAATGACACAAATGCCTCTGAAGTCCTGCTCAAAATTCATTGTTTGAGTAAGGACAAATATCTAAACCATACTGATGACATTGGCCTTTGGGACTCCAATTTGCCCAAATGCCAGTTTCCACAAGTACATATCTCTCCTGAGATTGTCCATATGTGCGATGCCTATTACATCCCCAGCCAAAGAGCTATAATGTCCCCAGACCAAAAAGTGTTGTTTACTATTATAGTTGAATCAATCAATGATATGTTGCAAGTCCAACTAGGTCCAAACCTGACCCCACTCTCCATTGGGGATTTGTTAGACCAATACACCAAATTGAGTCAATCTAGACTGGCCCAAATATTTCAAACTTTCATTGTAGAAGAGCAGCACATTCCTAAAGATGCCCCTCCATATGTTTCTGCCATTTTCTCTAACAGGGGCAAGAAAATTGTAACTATGATATCATGTATTCTAGGCTATACCATAGGTGAATTTGTTGATGATCTCATCCTGGCCTTCATGTCCATTTTCACCCAGGAAAGCCTCCTGCTACTTTGTACAATTATGCCCAGTTCATAGCTGAAAGGATGCATGAACAATTTACCAGAATGCACAATGAGAGAGTATTCAAGTACTCATCTGTACTTTACCACTTTTTTTGTATTATCAATCAGATAGATTTCCCTTCACCATCCAAAAGCTAGATACTAGAGGCCAGCCCAGGTCTGTCAGATTTTGGACACCATTATTCCACTAGTATTCATCGCCATGCACCTACACAGACTTTATTGACTCTTTTGTCCACCCAGTCATGACCATGTTGACAGGAAGCCCTCCACCCAGGATAAGCCAAGAAATCAAAAGAGTGCTCCAATTGTCCAAGTAAAGTAAGGTGGGAGATTAGTACCTTTACCAAAATCACAATGAATAAGAATCTATGGTTGCCAGCTTGCCCCATACAAACTTCCCAAATACCTCCTCACGAGGTTATTTTCTCTAGAGTATTATAGGCAGATAATGAACTCTGACAATGTCAACTTTGTCTCAGCCAAGAAAATAACTTAGTTCAAGGTCAAAAATGAGTTAGGCCCTTTCATTTGCAATTCTAGAGAAGTAGGAGAAGAAGCAAATCAAATTTTGCAACAAATGAAGTTTTAGAACAGTTTCATGTGGAGGTATGACCCTCAAGGGTTTATGACCAAACTAAGACAAAAGGTCAAAGTTGGACCTTACGTTCATCACCCCATACCAGAAATAGAAAGATATGCCAACCAATCTGAGTGGTTGGAAAACACTCTCATAGACAGGGATAGTACAAAGGTAGATGTTGAAAATTCCTTGTTTGATTTAGAGAGACAGATTGATGAAAGCTCATCCCTGTAGGTACCAGAGCAAGAAGGAACCATGAGTACCCCTACTATTTTGCAGACTCCTCAGAATGAGGAAAATAATCCCAAAAGGAATAGAGAGGGAGCCTCCAGTTCAGGTGTGGACACATCCAATGTACAATATGAAGCCATCCAAAGCAAAAGGCCAAGGATCAATCTTGTTTCAGAACAGGAAGACACAAAAGGCTCAGTAGAAATAACTAATACTAAGTTAGACATGAACAAGGGCACAACTCCATCTGGATTAACACAGGAGCCATCTGCATCACTAACTAAAATTTTAGAAAGGCAGCTCAGTGTAGAAGTCTTCTAATTTAACAAACTTGCTGATAGAGATAGGGACATTAAGGACAGGTTCAAGGAAATCAAAATGAGAAATGATAAATTGAAGGCATAATCCTATGCATAATATCTCAAACTTACACCCACTAGTCAAACTAGGTTGATGTCAACTTTTGACATCAAGGAAGGAAAGATGCAAATGTCCTTCATAAACCCAACTGTGCAACAACCAAGAACATCAACAGATTTCAAGAAGATAGATTTTGAGGTATTGGCAAGGGATATTCATCCCATTGACCAAATTGAATTTCACAAACAGGCTGGAGAAATGATTTACTCCACCGTTACAGGAAAAGCCATAGCTGCCCATTAGTTGCAGAATTCATTGAATAACATCTCAGCCCAGTATTAGTTGGAAAAGGCCTCCTCATTGGCCAAAGACACCAGAATCAAGTCTTTGGAAGACTTGGTAATTGAGTTGGGACATGATGCCAAAGACATCAAGGCCACTGAACAATTAATCAAAAGGAAGAATGATGACATTGTAGCACTCCAAAAGCAGTTGAACTGCAACATCCCCAGACACAAGAAGTATTGGAAAGCCAAACAAGACATGAAGAGTTGATGGACTTAGTGCTTAAACTAAATGATCAGTTGAGGGAAACATAAAATGAATTGGACAACCTAATCCAATTAAAGAAAGCTGATATTGACACTAGCTCAGTGAATGTCATCCTAGAAGTCACCATGACTGTTCCTTCCACATTGGCAACCTGACTGGCTCCCACAGCTCCAATGGCCATAGCACATCCAGTTTCCACAGAATCTACATCAGCAATAGGTACATCAGATGATGAAGTAAAAAATTTGGTTAAAGCTATGGAAGAAATGTCCATATAGACAACAAAGATGGATAATCTCAAAGAGAAAGTGACAAGCTTGGAAACTGATTACAAGATTGCCAAAATCATGCACAAAGAAGAAGTGCAAAAAGCTGCCAAAATGAGTGAAATATTGAAAGCCTTGGATAAGGATTTAACACTCAAAGAACCCCTTGGGCAGGCTAAGGAACAACTATGGGCCAATATCATTGACTCTGTCAATGATATTTGGCCATCTATTCAGGTGATTTTTGAGCAAGTAGAGTTGATAAAGCTAGCTATAGAGGCCATCCAGAAAGTAAAGGAAGAATTAGGACAAATGCCAGAAGAGGCTACCATATTATCCAATTCCTTAAAAGCAAGAATAAGTATGAGTTTCAGGAATTGGAAATAGAAGACAAAACATAGACAATTTTGGAGGTTAGAAAGGTCCTCTCCAAGAGGAACTTAATACAAAACTTGGAGGACAAGTGTTAGAATATGCGGATAGCCATCGACATATTTATGGCTAATTTCCAAATTTTGAGAGAGAAGGGATTACCCAGTCCCTTAGTGATAAATGGAAAGCTCATGACATAGGAGGATTACAACAAGAAAATCAGAAAGGTAGCAAAAGATCAGGTGAATACATCATCAATGAAGGCATTTCCAAGAGGAAAAGTACTCTACCAGACATTTGAAAAATTGTTTTACCTCCAACATGAGGTAAAACACTTGTTTATCAATGAGCCTACTTTTTCCAAATACACCGAGGTAGATGAACTGTATAGGAGGATGCTAAAAATCCAATTACCTGATGCTGAAACGTGGGAGAAATTAACTGATTTACTATAGAAATATGCTGTAAAAAGGTTAATGTACAATGAAAGTAAAAAAACATGGTAAAAGGATGAAGATAGATCAGCAGAGTCAAAGTGTGTCAGTGTCAAAGTGTATTAGGTGAAATCCTAAAGTAAATGAAGCTTCCAGCGTGAAAGATCAAACAACAAATCAGCATAAAGGGCTAAAAATCAAAGCATAAAAGCCAACAATACCAAAATAAAAGGAACAACATGAAGTAGTTCAACAATTGTCTCTATCTTCTTGTAAGAAGATATTTTTCTTTCCCATATTAAATCTCAAATCAATTTGAGATACTTTGTAATAAACTTTTGTATAAATACTTCACAATTCGAAGTATGTAGGGTGGATTCTATTAGACATTTCTATAGACTTTTTGATCCTGAAGACCCATAAGTTTATTTTATCAATTGATGAGCCAACAAGCTGGATTGATTAATAAAGATCAGACTTTTCCAAGGATTCATGTGTTGAGCGAATTTCAGACAAGTATTTTCATGTGTTATTGTCATTTTTCTCAATGTTATTCATAATCTTATATGTGTTTCAATCTAAATGTTACAACTGGAATAATATTTTAGAACTTGTTTAAATCACATTCTATCTTAGCAGTTAAGCATTTGAATATTTTCTTCTGATATTTAAATTAAAGAATTCTTAATTTGTCTTTGGTTTAGATTGATTTTATGAATAGTACAGGTTAAAGGATTCTTAATTGCCCTTTGATCTCGATTACCCCTTCCTTCCTCATTCATTATCTGAGTCTGATAACCCTTAACTGCTCTCTCACCCTGAGTGAAACCCTTTCACCCCTTTGGCTCAAACATTTGAAATAAACTCTCCTATCTTGCCCTTGGAACATACCCCTTTAGTGAGTTAATCCAGTTTTTCTTCCTTATCAATTGACTCCATAGCCCAATGGTCTAAAATACATCAATTTATCCATCTTTCTAAACAGATCCCACCACCAAATCTCAAATACAAATCAAAACCCCTTGAACAATCATAGCTAGCATAAAACATCTTAAGTAAAACAAAGTTAAATTTTTGTTGACACCTAATCTTCACGATTGGGTGAATTCATGTAAATAATTAATTTAGGAATGTGAACAGTCATCAGGAGATGAATTGAACAATCAAACCCTTTTGTATATAACAATAACATACCTGATGGAATAAACGAATCAGTTTTTCTGCTTAATGGAGTTACTGCCTGGCCTGACATGGTATCAGAGCCAGCTCCTTGTTTTAGCTATTTTGCTCCTGTAACTCCTCTGTCTTGTCCTGACATGGTACAATCCTGAGTTACCTTCCAATGCTACTCTGCCTCTGCCATATTCCCTTCCAGCACTGCTCTGTCCATAACACGCTGCTCCTCCATACTGTCCCGATTGCCAAGCGTTTCATGATAATTATTAACGCTGTCCTGTTGCAACATAAACCTAATATGCGTTACGCCCCCACTTGTCTTTCCAATGCATCTGCGTACATCTTGTTCTAATCAAAGACCATTTAGGTTCTGTTTCCATGTGAAAGAGACTGAACCTGTGGGGTGAGGCGTGAATCCAAGTGTGTGTGAGAGAGGCGTGAAACCAAGTGCGTGGAGAATCCTTTGAACAATGATGTGGTTTAACCTGCCTATGGTTTAACGCTGGAGCAATATACTTTCTGACAATGCTTTGGTTTATTTGATTATGTAACGATTTTTATGTCTAATGAAAGTGGTGTTCTGGACATGGTACGCATATCATTTTTTTATAACAGCGAATATTAAAAAGTAAACTGCACGCAGAGCGAGGTGTATTGGTTGTGTGAAAGACTTGCATACGACTTTTGAGAGTCTCCATAGAGTACCCTGCTTGGGGTTTTTCTAAATGTTGAACCGTATCATCGGCTTTCTTAAATTATTGACTGTGACTCTTTAATGAAACCCTCGACACTTTCAAATATGTTTAATGTGCTTTCCCATCTGACAACAAATTTTCTCTGGCGCCATCTGTGGAGTAGTGCATTTGCTGTGCATTTGTTTAGTGCAACAAAGTGAGCTTTATTTCATTGTTTTGCTAATCTAAACACATTTTTTTTTTTTTTTTTGTGTTTCAGATAATATCATTATCACTGGCATATACTCTGAAGTTTTTGTGGTATATACTTGAATATTTTTGACATGTAAAAAATGTGTAATCTTAACTATGTTTAACACATAAAATTGTATTAAGCCCCTTATTTTTGGTATGCTGACTGCATGGTATTGGCGTCCATATTGGTATATAAGGAAGAGATTTGAAATCTTTTGAGAATGCCTTTTTGAGTACATTTTACTATATATCAGCAGAAGTATTTTTCTATCAGCATAAGTAATTTTTTTTTACAGAATGCATTCAATCATATCCATGGTGGGAATAGTTCTCACTGGCAAGGAGAACTATCCTGAATGGTCCCGGATGATAAAACACACCCTCATTTTCAATGAGTTGTGGAAAGGAGTGTGTGTCGGAGAAGGAGACAATGACCCAGTACAACCTACCTTAGACAAAGAGCTCGTCATTTGGGAAAACAAGAACAACAAAGCTTATGCATTAATCACAACATCTGTAAATGAAGAGGTGAGTCACCATATTTCGTCATATTCAACTGCCTTTGAGGCCCTACAAAAGCTAACAGAACTCTATGATTCACATTCTGCACTTGAAGTTGTCCAACTCATGATTAAACTCTTCACTCTTGAACTGCAAAATAATGATCCTCTTGCTGTTGCATCTGAAGTGAAGTCTATAATGCATTATATCAAATCCACTAAAGTTGAATTGGATATTTCTCTTATTGCTTTTCTCAAGGCACTTTGTCCTACTTACTCCAATTATCTTGAGTCATTACAAGCAAATGAAAATCTCAAAGATATAACCTTTGACTCTCCTGTGAAAAAGTTTGTTGAAAGAGAGAAAGATTTTGGAAAGAAGACAGCCCTCGAATCTTCTGAAGAGACTGTCTGCCTTGCTCATAAAGAAAAGCATCTTGCTCAAGATTCTACAAGAGGAAGAGTTGGGCGAAGAGGAAGAGGGAGATATTTCAGAGGAAGGGGGGCAGACATTCTCAAGGAGAGAAGGCAGATTTGCATTGCATACGCTGCAAAAGGAATGGATCACATGACACCTCTACATGCAAGCTATCATGGGACAAAATTGAGCAGAAAAGAAACCAACAGAAAGGTAAAACTGATGATACAGACAAAGGTAAAGCACCTGAATCCGCTCACTATGTTGAGGCACAATGTAACATTGGAGTAAATGAAGATGTGTTTAATGCTTCACTTGCTTCATGGAAAAATGATTGGTTGCTTGATTCAGGAGCAACCTGCCACATGTCTCATAGAAAAGATTTTTTTGAAGATTTCACTGACAATGTTGATGGAGCAGTATACTTTGCAAATCAATCAAAAATCAAGCCATCAGGGCTTGGCACAATCAGGCTTAAACTGCCTGGTCTTCCAGACTTTCTTCTGGATCATGTTCTATATCTCTCACAGCTCAAAAAAAACTTGCTGTCCTTGGTCCACATCCGCCAGCAAGGTCACTCCATTCATATGTTTGATGGCAAGCTTGAGGTAAGAAAAGCATCTGACCACTCACTTGTCATGAGGGGAATAGAAGAAGAAAGGCTTCTGAAACTGCAAGGAACATCTGCTCATGCACAACATTTCTCATACAATTCTCATCATGAAGAAGGTACACTTCCATCAAGTTTATTATGGCATGCTAGATTTGGACATTTGAACTATGACAGTCTTCGCTTATTGAAGAAAAATGGTGTTGCTGGTTTGCCTACAATTCCTAGAAAACTTAAGCAATGTGATGCTTGCATTCTAGGAAAGCATAGCAAACAGTCTTTTCATGATTCACATTCAAGAGCACATAGGAAACTTGAACTCATTCATTCCGATTTTTATGTGGTCCAATGCCTGTTCCTTCTGCAAATGGAAATAAATATATCATGACGTGTATTGATGACTACACCAGAATGTGCTGGGTTTATTTATTGAAGAACAAATATGATGCTTTTCAAACATTCAAGAATTTTCATAAATGGATTGAAAATGATGCACAATCTCATATTGGGTCTATTCGCACTGATAATGGAAAAGAATATACATCAAATGAATTTTGAAAACTATCTTCGCCAACATGGGATCAAACATCAAACAACTGTGCCTTATAATCCCCAACAAAATGGTGTAGCTGAAAGAATGAATAGAACAATCTTGAATATGGTACAATCCATGTTTTTCTTCAAAAATGTAAAGATAATGTTTTGGGTTGATGTTATTCTATGTGCTACATATATAAAGAATAGACGTCCATCTAATGCTATAAGAAACAAGACTCCTTATGAATTGTGGTATGGACATGTTCCTTCGGTAAAACATATCAGGGTCTTTGGTTCCACTTGTTATGCTTTGATACCAAAGGTACATAGAAACAAACTTGGTGCTAGAATTCATAAGTGTATCTTCCTGGGGTATTCAAACACCTCCAAAGCATACCGACTCTATGATGAAGTAAATAAAAAGTTTGTTGTAACTAGAGATGTAATTTTTCTTGAATCATCCAAAACTAACAATGTTGTTGAGCGGCAACTTGATCGCTTGGATAAATTCGCAAAAACAAAATCATTTCAAGAATTTGATAATCAGATTCCACATCTTGAAGGGGGGATTCCTATATTAGATCAACATGTGGAATCTTCTTCTGAAGAACACTCTCCCCCGCATGAAATTCCAACAACAGATGATGCTTTAAGTGATGTAATTGATAGAATTGGGAGACTCAATATTGATTCTGTCCCAACTCAATCAACAGAGTAGCCTAGACCATCTCAGAAAGGTCCCCCAAAGTGGCTGATGAAGACACTTGAAAGTGTTCATCCTGATGAAATTGGAAAAACAGGAACCAAAAATTCAAACCAGCAAAATGGAGGTGATGTAGATGACTCTAATTCACCTGT
>APFE030285804.1:59393-126512 GCA_000404065.3 Pinus taeda
TAAAAAGTATTTGTAATTTTATTAATAAAAACAAAATTATAATATAACAAATTAAACAGATTTATTTTTTATTCCTCTTTATTTATTTATTTTTTATTTTTACATCGAAGGTGTTCCTCTGTGAGCTTTTGTTGGGCATATTTAGTCAATGAGATTGTTTGATTTTCGTCCTCCTCCCTCAAATAAAGCCTCACACGTGGAACCTTCTCTTTTAGAAGTTTAGTCTTGTTTCTTTCCAACTCATGGCTAGAAGGAGAAGCGTAGAGAAGGGAGAAATAGAGTTAGTTATCGAGCCAAGATGCATATGAGTTCAGAGCGGAGAAAGAGAGGGGGAAAGGGAGGTTGCAATTAGGAGGATACAAACCAGAAGGTAAGGGGTCAATTTTCACAACAAGAGACCGAAGGAATAAAGATGAGACCATAGGATATAAAACCCTTGCCATCAAAATTAGGGCACAATCTATTTGGAAATCCCCACAACCACCCTTATAGTTTTTTTAACCAAAAAGGGTTTTTCCCGCAGTTGAAATTTTATGTGTGCAATATTGATGGGGATGTGCTTTCGTTCTTTTTCTATTTAATGTTTCACAGTAGCTCATGGATAACACCCGAAATATGGAGAAATAGTTGGGAAATTTCTTTTCTAGAAGTTTAGTCTTGGTTCTTTGCAACCAATGGCTAGAAGGAGAAGCACATAGAAGGGATAAATAGATTTAAATGTCGAGACAAGATGTAGACAAGTTCATAATGAAGAAAGAGAGGGGAAAAGGGAGGTTGCAGTCAGGAAGATGCAACCCAGAGGATAAGGGGCCGATTGTCACAACAAGATACCGAAGGAAAAAATATGAGACTAGAGGATTAAAACCCTTGCCATCAAAATTAGCGCATAATCTGTCTGGAAATCCCTACAGTCACCCTTACAGTTTTTTTTAACCAAAAAGGTTTTTTCTTCAATTGACATTTTCTGTGTGCAATATTGATGGAGATGTGTTTTTAGTCTTTTTGTATTTAATATTTCATAGTAGCTCATGGATAGCACCAAAAATATGGAGAAACGGTTGGGAAGTTTCTATTTTAGAATTTTAGTCTTGGTTCTTTACAACCAGTGGTTGGAAGGAGAAGCACATAGAAGGGAGAAACAAAGTTAGTTGTCGAGACAAGACACAGAAGAGTTTAGAATGGAGAAAAAGGGGAAAAGGGAGGTTGCAGTCAAGAGGATGCAACCCAGATAGTAAGGGGTCAATTGTCACAGTAAGAGACCGAAGGAACATAGGTGAGACTCGAGGATACAAAACCCTTGCCATGAAAATTAGGGCACAATTTGTCTGAAAATCCCCACTGTCACTCATACAGGTTTTTAAACCGAAAAGGGTTTTTTCTGCAGCTGACATTTTATGTGTGTAATATTGATGGGGATGTGTTTTCGTTCTTTTTGTATTTAAAGTTTCACAGTAGCTCATGGATAGAATAGTTAATGATTCTATTGCAAGGTTAGACTAAACCAATTTATCTTCCTGAGTTGATATGTTGCTTAGAGCTACAAATGAGAAATGGATATTTTATCTGCAAAATGTATGTATGTGTTGTCATGGAGATTGCCACAAGGTAGTGGTGTCTCATGATTGCCAGCCTAAGCTGACAATACCCACATTATGCAAATTCAATTGCATGTTATATACATGTCCCAGGAATTCTAAAATTCCATACTTAGGGAAACCTTCACAAATCAAGGTTTAACCAACGGAAATATAATATCTAATAAAACCCACTTTATCAAAGTTTAATTCCTTAAGAGGAAATATTTCATTTGACTCTTCAAAGTCTAACCCTTTGGTGAACTCTAAACGAAACTTTATATGACTCTTCATAACCTTTGGTTAACAACCGCGCATATTAACCATTGCATGGTCTTTTAGACTTTGGTTAACCTCGACTTAACCCATAATATATATATTTCGCTTTATTTCTATTATAATTCCATATAATAGAAATTACACATAAACCACACTTAACCCTTACCTTTCCGCCATTCCATGACCTTGGCACATATATCGATGCTCAACCTTTCGCTCCAAATCTGCACTGTTGATTTCTTCCTTTAGATCAATGGTTATCACACGATCTCCAACTTTAACCCATTCACCCGCTGGAACTCAAAGAATTTAAACTTCTTTGAATAACTCATCAGGTTCGCCTGACGTGTTAAACTATGCACACATTTGAGCATGATTATTGTCCAATCAATTAACCATTGAACGATCACGATCATCAGAATTCAACGAGGTTTTAATCCTGTTTTATAAAACCTCATCGCGTCTGATTTCCAAATTAACCAGCGTGCACTTCTAGAAGCGATATGCGTATGATCAATCACCCAACAGATGGTCTTAATGGTTGGAATTCAACGAGGGTTTAATTCCATTGCATAAAAGCTTATCGCGTCTGATTTTGGAATACCGCTTACAACTTCGAGGGAACGCAAGAAACAACTTCCGCTTATGAAAACCACTCCATCCTTCTGCTAACACATGGCTTAATCTCCACCACTCAACTTCTTACTTTATTTGTGCGATAAGATATTGTCTATCTATCACACACATTCTCACCCATTAATCTCATTGATCCAAGGCTCATGTGCAAATTTACTTCATTTCTTTGTGCCTTTACTTTCCTGTGGTTCTTGCTGTGTAATAGTCCATTTGTTTGGGTTTTCGCCTTCCAACCTTTAATTATTCTGATCTGATCTTCAATTTTATTCTTTATTCCTTCGCTCTTTTACACTTCCACTGCGTAACTCCTTAGGTTTTAAGAACCTTACAGTATGCCTTTTCTATAACATTAAAGGTTTCTCTAATATTGCCTGTGTTTGAACCCAATACACTCTTCCCTGCACCTGATCTCTAGTTCTGCACACCTGCAACCCTATGTTATGCATAATTACTTCTAATTCACACACAATCTATAATTCCATCAATCAACACACATCACACACTCAGGAATCAAAATCTATGTGTATATATAAACAAATAGTTACATCATGAGTCTTTGTCTCTCTCTGGCCTGATTTTCTTATCAGTGGCCTTTTCCCTTTCCTGCCTGTAGGCTTACAATCAAACCTATCTAACTTTTGAACTAATTCCCTTACTAACTCCTAGCGAGGTAACCTCTTCTATGCATTTTAGGCTTACATTTATACAAAAGGATTCTATAACCAATTCCTGGTTTAGATCCATAACTTCTCAACAAAATCCTAAAATCTCTTCTTTATCTCTAAGGATCCTCTCTAATCCACAAAATCATCAACTAATTCCTAATCTAAGCTTTACAATTAATTTCCAGACCTATTAATCCCCATGAACTCTCAATTTTCCTAATTCTCTCATGTTCCCCTACATTCAAGAACATTTACAAATATGCCTCACAATACTTAATTAACCCTATTCTAAATATCTCTCATTAAAATCACTCAAAACCTTAATAATTACATTATTTGAATACATAGGAATCCAACTTCCTTGAAAACACAAGACCCCCTATGTCTAATAAAATACAATGATATTTTTGAGCTGAATGCTCCTGCATCAAACTCTCAAGGTTAAAATAATCATGATCTCCTGATCATGTGTTCTCATATGTTGATAGAAAACATCCAGGGTCCCAAACTTTGTTTTGTAGTCTGTCTTTGGTTGTTGTTGTTGTTTTTTTCTATTCTCCAGGTCTCCGCACTTTATGCTGCATTGCCCCACTAGCTATGCTCTCACAGTCTGCTGTTGTCTTTTTCTTGTTGCTGCTTTTCTTTGTTGCTGTTGTCTTCTCCCTTTGAGACACTTTTCTCATCAATTTCATCATCAATTCAATTTCTATGTCCAACTCATTTCTTTGCTAGACTTTTTCCTCTTCCTCTCTTACATATCCTTTACAATATTCACCAAGCTCTTTCTTCCCTACTGGTGCTTTTAGCCATTTCTCCAGTAGCTCCAATTCTTCTCCCATTCAGTGATCCTTTGATGAGAGTTTAGTCCTTCTTCTTTATTGTCTGCCTCAATAGCTTTCCTGGTTATCTCCACTGTGCCTATCATTATGATGGAATGATGAACCTTTACTATGTTTTCAGCTAACATAGTCTCTTCTTCAAGTTTACCTTTAACCTTCTGCTAGTTACCTTCACTTTGTAGTTGCTAGATCCTCACTACCACCCGTACATCCTTACCCTCTTGTTGCTTCTAAACTTCCATCTCATCTCCAAATATCCTCTATTCAATTTCTTCGATCACAGCATCACACTCATTCATTTTATTCTTTATTCCTGCAAACAAACTATTGGTTTGTGAATCAAAACACTCTTCTGTCTCCATGTCTTTTAGATACTCTCTGCTACTATCAAGTACTGCTGTAACCATTTATTTTCTATTGCCATTTCCTCCTAGCAACTTCTCTACCAATTCAATTTCATCTTTACATTTAGCAAGTGTTTTATCACCGTGTTCTTCATTTCTAGCTTCATCCTTTACATGGTCACTATTGCCTAATGATTCGATCAGATTGTCTTCCATAGAAAATTATGTCTCTTTCATCTTCACAGAAATAAGTTCTTGTTCTCTCCTTACATTTTAAAAAATGAATACTTCATCAACTCCATGTTGTGTAATAGTATTTGAGAACTGTCCTCCTTCAACACTTATAATCCCTGTATTCATACAACAATTGTCAGTTTGAAAAATGTAAGGCTCGACAACCTCAACTAATGTTTCACATATCAGCTCTTTAGGTTGAACTTCATCTCCTTCTTCCACAAGGTATTGTCCTTGTTTTGTAACAACTCCAAATATCAATTCATCAATAATTCTCTTTTGCTGCAACAATTCAATATTTTCCTCATTCGAGAGGCATTCTCCATCATACTCTGCTCTAGAATTCTTATCTTATGAAAAGTACTCTTCATACTATGTCAGCACATCAATATGCTGATCCAAGTTCTCCTCTGAACTCCGGTGACTTTTATCAATTTTTATGACAGCTTCATAAGATTGCCAATCCTTTGCAAAACCTTCAAACACACCAAACTATTAGATTCAAATATATAAGGCCTGATAGCCTCTTCTGCTACCTTTTTCCACATTTCTTCATGCTGCCTTGAACTATAACAATAGTTCATAAGATATTTAACTGATCTCCATTCTTCATCTTCACCCTGAACTTCCCCCTGTTCTTCTTAACAAATAGAAACTTCCATTTCCAGCTCAACTTTTCTGAGTTTTTCCACCAACCACTTCACTTGCCTCTGCTATAGCCTTCTCTGTAATTTATGCCACTTCACTGCCTTTTTCCTCAAGACCCAGCCTTGTCTTTGGCTTTCCTCTAGTATCATCCTTAATACATTGAGTTGTTCTTTTAACTCAGCAATCTCCTTGTCAATCTCCTCTTAACTCATCCTCTTGCCATTTGCCTTGAAATCCTCCTTCTTCACTTTTCTTCTGCTATGGTCTTCCTCAGAACCTCTGGTATGACTATCAGTAGTATTCTTCTTCCCCATCTCTGCGAGTTATTCACTCACTCACTATGATTTTCACTAAAGCCTCTACAACAACAAGTCCTCCCTGCTTCCACTTATCTCACCAAGCTTTCCTCTGTACTTGGTCTTTTGGAAAGCACTTGGTTCTCTATCTTTGAACCTCTTTTGAGCACTTCTCTTTGCTCCTTCTAGGCTTCAATTCATCTGTATATTTTAAGAACACATTTGTCCTCTTGTATTTCAATCACAATGAAATACTAGGTTCTAACCACCTCCTCTGTCACTCAGAATCTCTTACCAGCTTTCTTCATCCCTTAGCAATTCTACCTACATCCTCTGTGGAATTGCCTTCACGATATTTCTGTGAGCTGCAACAAAACCTCTGCAGTAACAAGTCTTCTTCTTGTTACACATGCCTCACTAAGCTTCTCTCCTCTGAGCTCAGTCTTTTAGCATCTATCTGGTTCTTTCCTATGGAACCAATTGGGCACTCCTTGCTCTAGGTTGTTGCAATATTCTCACCTTCTTATACCACTACCTTCAAGACCTCTGCATGATCTTGTTCTACCATTCACCTACACTTTGAAAGGATTGTTCTCTATTTCTTGGCATCTGCAAATTCTACTACACTTTATCTTTGTGTGCCTTATGTTTGTCAGATATAAAATCTGATCTCCTCTTGCCTATATACATACCTTCAAAACATAACTCTTAGAACAAAGTTCTCTTAAAGAATTATTACACATAGAATTACCTTATTCTTCTCTGATACCAAATGATGCCAGCCTAAGCCACCAATACCCACATTATGCAAATTCAATTGCATGTTATATACATGTCCCATGAATTCTGAAATTCCATACTCAGGGAAACCTTCACAAATCAAGGTTTAACCAGCAGAAATATAATATCTGATAAAACCCACTTTATCAAAGTTTAATTCCTTAAGCGAAATATTTCATTTGAATCATCAAAGTCTAACCCTTTGGCAAACTCTAAACGAAACTTTATACGACTCTTCATAACCTTTGGTTAACAACCATGCATTGCATGGTCTTTTAAACTTTGGTTAACCTCGACTTAACCCATAATATATATATTCCGCTTTATTTCTATTATAATTCCATATAATAGAAAGTACACATAAATCACACTTAATCCTTGCCTTTCCACCATTCTACGACCTTGGCACATATATTGATGCTCAACCTTTCGCTTCAAATCTGCACCGTTGATTTCTTCCTTCAAATCAATGACTATCACACAATCTCCAACTTAAACTCATTCACCTACCAGAACCCAAAGAAGTTAAACTTATTTGAACAACTCATCGGGTTTGCCCAGTGTGTTAACCTATGTGCACATTCGAGTGCGATTACCATCCGATCAATCAACCATTGAACAATCATGATTATCGAAACTCAACGAGGTTTTAAGCCCATTGTATAAAACCTCATCGCGTTCGATTTCCAAATTAACCAGCGTGCACTTTTGGAAGCGATATGCGTTTGATCAATTAGCCAACGTACGGTCCTAATGGATGGAATTCAACGAGGGTTTAATTCCATTGCATAAAGCCTTATCACGTCCGATTTTGGAATACCGCTTACAACTTCGAGGGTGCGCGAGAAATAGCTTCCTGCTTATGAAAACCGCTCCGTCCTTCTGCTAACACATGGATTAATCTCCACCGCTCAACTTCTTATTTTATTTGTGTGATAAGATCTTGTACGTCTATCACACACAATCTCACCCACTGATGTCATTGATCCAATGGCTTCTGTGCACATTTACTTCATTTCTTCGTACCTTTACTTTCCTTTGGTTCTTACTGTGTAATAGTCCATTTGTTTGGGTTTTTGCCTTCTGGTCTTCAATTATTCTGATCCGATCTTCAGTTTCGTTCTTTATTCCCTCGCTCTTTTACGCTTCCGCTTTGTAAATCCTTAGGTTTTAAGAACTTTACTGTATACCTTTTCTGTAACATTAAAGGTTTCTCCAATATTGTCTGTGTATGAACCCGATACACTCTTCCCTGCACTTGATCTCTGGTTCTGCACACCTGTAACCCTCTGTTATGCAGAATTACTTCTAATTCACACACAATCTATAATTCCATCAATCAACACACATCATACACTTAGGAATCGAAATCTCTACGTATATATAAACAAATAATTACATCATGAGTCTTTGTCTCTCTCTGGCTTGATTTTATTATCAGTGGCCTTTTCCCTTTCTTGCTCGTAGGCTTACAATCAAACCTATCTAACTTTTGAACTAATTCCCTTACTAACTCCTGGCTAGCTAACCTCTTCTACGCCTTTTAGGCTTACATTTATATAAAAGGATTCTATAACCAATTCCTGGTTTAGATCCATAACCTTCTTAACAAAATCCTAAAATATCTTCTTTATCTCTAAGGATCCTCTCTAATCCACAAAATCTTCAACTAATTCTTAATCTAAGCTTTACAATTAATTTCCAGACCTATTAATCCCTATGAACTCCCAACTATCCTAATTCTCTCATGTTCCCCAACATTCGAGAACATTTACAAATATGCCTCACAATACTTAATTAATCCTATTCTAAATATATCTCATTAAAATCACTCAAAACCTTAATAATTACGTTAATTTAATACATAGGAATCCAACTTCCTTGAAAACACAAGGCCCTCTATATCTACTAAAATACAATGATATTGCTGAGCTGAATGCTCCTGCATCATCTCCTAACATACTAATTGATTTAATTGATTGGTTGTTGGGACTTTATGTTTAATTAATATAATAGTTAATTAGCTGATTATATTTGTTTTCTAAATCTTTCCATCAACAACAACAACAAAACCTTCCTCTGTAGGAAATGTTATATAGGTTCTTGTGTAGATCTTCCCTCCCCTTATGGGAGTAGTCTTTATTATGTTGATCCATAAAATTTCACATTGTTAAATTGATGTTGATGTTAGAGAAACTCACTTTTGAGTAATCACACATATTACAGTGTTATGCCTTGTTTTTGGGCATATTCTAACCTATTTTCTACCAGAATTAATACTAAGATTGCTATATTTGAAAGGAGAATCTTTTGGTGCCCAAACTGAAAATTTTGGGACCAGAGCCTCAATGCCTATGCGGTTACATAATCCCTAGACATAAATCAATTCCATTGACTGTAGTGGTTGCAAGATATGCACATTATGAGCATGGCGAGGAAAACTTAAACTATATTCCCAGAAGCAATACATGGGATTGAAACAAAACCAGTTCACCATTACCATTGTCCTCAAGACATGGACAAGTGTAACAATTTTGGAATAAGGAAAACACTATCTTGTTCATATTATGAAATTTGGTTGGTATTTCTAAGCTTTGTTGGTTAATACATGAAACCAGGTCAAGGATAAAGTTTTTCTTCTTTTATTAAATCATTTAATGAATAAAACAATTTTTCATGCTCTAAAAAAAATGAGTTATGAAGCACTCATCTCCTTTGGATTCTATTGGTTCCATACACTCCCTTGAAAAAAACGGGTTTCATGCATTATAATTTTATTGCTTTCACAAATTATAATGCATGAAAGATTCACAATATCCATTCTTCTTCTTGTATGATTACCTAATGAGATATCTCCAAGGCCATGTTTTGTTGCATAGAGGGGAAGTATAATTATCTTTTTAACTATTTTTTTGTTGTTTTCACAAATTTGCAAGTATGGAAGATGCATTATGCTTCTGTCTGTGATTACTTATATGTAACGTAAATATTTGTTGCACGAGATAGAAAATTATAATTCAAAATATGCCTGTCTTGCATAGAGGTGAAAGAGGTTGTTTGCTTGTTGGTGTTGGAGTATTGAATGTGTGCGTTTCCATGGGTATTAATTGAATGCATGGGCAACATTTCTTGCTCGTGAGACATCATCTCAAACAATGTTGGCAAAGATCTAATCTTCTCTATAGGTGGATAGGAGAAAGGGATTAATAGGCCAACATTGAGGGTGGAGTTGAATTTCCTGTAACCCAAAGAGGAATACGATACAATGACAGAAGGGGAAGAGTCAATTATGTTGAATAATTTAACTAGGTTTGATCTTCATATCGATATTTGAGTGAAAGAATGGGTTATTATTATTTTTTATTATTACAATGAATTATTAAAGCATGGATTTCATGCTTGGGTCATCATTTTATAGGTCAATGTCCCCATTGAGGACTTCTAGGTTTTATATTGAGTCATTAGAGTCATTGTTTATTTAATGAGATCCTTCTTAGCTTTTGAATCATGTAAAAATAATTATTATTGAGTAAAAAATGTAATTTGTTAGCTCCACACGAAGTCGGCCCTTACCTAATGAAATAGGCCTACAAGAGGACAATTTAACCCATAGAAGAGGCTATATATATAAGAGCAGTTCGATCTGTTTGGACATCAAATTAAAAAGTTCGATACACATCAAGGAAGTGCAAAAAAAGTGAGAAGTTCAAGGAGAATAAGGAAGAATTGCAAGTCAAAGTTTTGGGGCTATCTATGTCTCTTTTATGTGAAGTTACTAGGTTATTTTCTGGATCAAAGTTCTGTTGCTAGGAAGGTTGAAATTCTAGACATGCTGGGTCAAAGTTCTATTACTGGGAAGGTTGAAATTATGGATTTTCTGGGTCAAAGTGCTGCTGTTGCAAAGTTGAAAATCTAGATCAAAGTTGCTGGAAGGAAGGGATGACTTGGTGGTTGGAGGAGTTCAGTGTCTAGGTTGAAGAGTCTTGGATTATCTCGTCTTAACTACTGAAGGAAGAAGTTTGACTGGGTTTTCCCTTAGAAGAGTGCCTACATCTTGTGTCTCTTGTTATTGTCATCTTCATACACACATAATTTGGCAATTGCTTGATGAAAAATAATATATTAAAGAAATAAAATAAGCCAACATAATTCACAAGTAATTATCAAGGAAGAGAAATCTAACCCTAATTCTACTAGCATTCATTTCTCAACGTGGTCTTAGAGCTAAGGTAAAGGAAGATTGGAGATCACTCTATTGGCTTGAAAGAAAGTACTACTCCCTCAATGATAAGATACTTGAAAATTGGATTCAATATTGCAGGAAGCTAGATTAAAAGAATCATCTACAACTTATTCAACAAGGTCAAAAGCAAAGGGTTTTTGGCTGCAGTCACAGGTTCACTCAATGAAGACAATGCATGGATTATTGATAGTGGAGCATCAAGACACATGACAAGAGATAGAAAACAAATTCACACTCTATCAAAGGAACAATCTTCTCATGCGGTGGAATTGGGAGACAACAAAAACTATGTTGTTAAAGGCCCGAGATCAACTTCTTTGAAGATGGGAAATGGAGCAAAGCTACATCTCAATAACATACTCTATCCTCCGGGTTTGAAAAAGAATTTACGTTCAATTTATTACTTAGAAGATAAAGGTGATATAATTTCTTTTGTTGATGGAAATTTTTTGGCTTGGGGTAAATATTCAAGCATTGATAAAGTTAGGGTTATTGGAATACATGAAGAAAGTCTATATAGAGTCATCACACCATCTCCTCAAGCCCTAGTTCACATGTAAATCAATCCCATTGACCTATGGCATAGAATATATGGACGTTTACATTATAAGGTTATTCCATCTCTTAATAAATTGGTAAATGACATTCCCAATATCAAAGAAGATCGTTAATGAATATGCAAGGAATGTGCCCTAGGAAAGAATACAAGGAAACTATTTACAAGCAATGAAAAAAGGTCTAAAGAAATATTGGACCTCATTCATTCAGATGTGTGTGGGCCTATGTCTGAAAAATCACTTGGAGGTCATATTTGTTATGTAACCTTCATTTATGATCACCCTAGAAAGACATGGCTCTATCTACTCAAAACAAACGACGAAGTATTTGAACAGTTCAAGGAATTTAGGTTTGAAGTGGAGACCTTAACCCAAAGAAGAATAAAAACTTTGAGATCTCATAATGGTGGAGTATACACTTCAAAAGAAATAATTTCATATTGTGAAGAAGCAAGAATTAAGAGATAGCTTATTGTTCCCTACAATCTTAAACATAAGGGAGTTACAAAAACGAAAATTATAACACTTGAAGAATGTATAGGAAGAATTATTTTTGATCAAGATATACCAAAATTTCTATGGGGGGAAGCAACAATGACCACTATATATATACAAAATAGAAGTCCTCATAGAATCCTCGATAATGTGACACTTGAAGAAGCATTCACATGAAGGAAACAATGCGTGGACCATCTCCAAATCTTTGGATGTCCCACCTATATCCACGTTCCAAAGGAAAAATGAAAGAAGCTACATTCTACAAGAATTAGAGGGATTTTCGTTGGCTACAGTCTTTCTTCAAAGGCATATAGAATCTACATCAAGGAAGGAAGACGTATTGAATTAATTAGGGACGTTATATTTGATGAAAATCATGCCTACAAAAGATCTACAGATATTCCTATTGATTCTAATGATGAAGACATACCACTATTTAAAGAAGAAGAGCACCATGAAAATCCTACGACAAATCAAGAAGAAGAAGAAGAAGAAGGACCAAGTGAGCCTATTCAACCTGTGATCATACTCGACACAAGGAAGAGGCCAAATTTGTTAAAATATACTCTTGAAGATGTTGAAGGACATGGAGCTGCGAAAGGAACTTTAGAGAAAGCAAAAGACGAAAATATATTCTGGATACGCTGCATACATGAAAAAACTAATATAAGCTGAACCAACTACAAGTGAGGAAGCTATTCATCAAGAAGTATGGAGGAAGGCTATGCAAGAAGAATATCAATCCATAATGAAGAATGGGGTATGGGAAATCATTCCTATACCAAGTGACAAGTTGGTTGTCACTTCTAAATGGATCTACAAAATCAAGCACATTGTTGATGGAAGCATAGACAAGTACAAATATAAATTCATTGCAAGGGGTTTCTCTCAAAATGAAGGCATATACTATGACGAAACCTTTTCATATACTATTATAAGATCTTTGTTTTCGTTGGTTGCAACAATGGGATGGAATATCCATCAAATGGATGTAAAAACAACATTTTTGAATGGAACCGTCGATGAAGAAGTAAACATTGAACAACCTGAAGGCTTTGAATTAAATGGAGAATACACTCATGTTTGTAGACTCAATAAGGCCATATATGGTTTGAAGCAAGATCCTAGGGCATGGTATGCAAGAATGAATGCATACCTTCTAAGAATCGGGTTCACCAAAAGTTCTGTTGATCCAGATCTCTATATCAAGTTTGTGGATAATGAGCTAATCATTATTCTACTATATGTGGATGATCTATTTATTACAGGTGTAGAGTGAAGGATACACAAATGCAAGAATATGCTAGCATCCGAGTTTGAGATGAAGGATTTGGGCCTGATGCATTATTACCTAGGTTTGGAAGTATGGCAGAAACCTGGGGAGATATATATGGGGCAAGGAAAGTATATAATTAAGTTGATGCAGAAATTTGGTATGATGGATTCCAAGCCCATGAATACTCCCATGATCACCAATCTCAAGAAGTTTAGAAGCTCTGACTCAAGTCTCGTCAATCCTACCACCTATAGAAATTTGGTGGGTTCTCTGATGTATCTTGTAAACACTAGACCAAATATATGCTTTGTTGTGAACATTCTTAGTCAATTTCAGTTGGAGCCTTGTCATGATCAATAGATAGCTACCAAGCATATATTAAGATATCTACGTGGTACTATTCATCACTGCCTAAAGTATGATAGCAAGGAAGTCAAGTTGACAGGTTTTATAGATTCTGATTGGGGTGGTAGTGAGACTGATGGAAGAAGAACTACTAGTGGATATTTTAGTTTGGGATTTGCGATGATTTCATGTATGAGTAGAAAGAATGATCCTGTTGCTTTAAGTGGTGCTGAAGCTGAGTATGTGGTTGCATATGAAGTAGGAAAGGAGGTTGTATGGTTTAGGAGACTTCCACCAAATTTGTTTGAGAAACCTCTAAGTCCTACTGTAATAAATTGTGATAATCAAAGCAACATTAAGATGTCTGAAGATCCCGTGTTCCATGCAAGGATGAAGCATATAAAAAATAAGTACCACTATATTCGAAGTTTGGTACAAGATGGGATCATGAAGCTATAGTATGTTTCGACTGACGAACTTGTAGATGATGTGTTAACAAAGTCTCTTCCTAATAAGAAGTTTTAATATTTGAGAAGCATCCTTTTTTTGGTTGATATCACTGATTTCGTTAACGAAAAGTGTTTGGAAGAGACTTGAGGAGGCATCCCGTGTGATACAAAATGCCTGGGAGGACATCTAGCCGACATATGTGTTGGCGTCTAGTTCCGAAAGTAGGGAGGGTGGCATTGGTTATAGAGATATGACCTTGCATTACGCACTTAGCTCCTTGGGTTGATGGTTAGAAAGTAAGCCTAATGGTACCTAGAGAGGCTTAAAGATTTAGTCCATCTTAGTCCCACCCAGATAGATTTCCTTGGTCAAGAATCTAGTTTGTGGCACCGTGTGTGCCTAAGTTCTTCGTAGTTCTTATTTTTTTGAAATCTTCCTTATGCTTGTATATACGTGTGTAAATTATTAATACCTCCCTAGTTAAGAGGGAGTGTTGAAGAATGTAAATAGGTTCAATATTCATATTTATATTTGAGTCAAAGAATGAAAAATAATTTATCATTATTATTACAATGACTTATTAAAGCATGGGTTTCATGCTTAGTTCATCATTTTATAGGTCAAATTCCCCACTGAGGACTTCTAGGTTTTATACTTAGTCATTAGAGTCATTGTCCATTTAATGAGACCCTTCTGGGGCTTTTGAATCATGTAAAAAGAATTATTATTGAGTCAAAAATGTAATTTGTCACCTCCACACCAAGTCGACCCTTACATATTGAAGTCAACCTACAAGAGGACAATTCGACCCACATAATAGGCTATATATACAAGAGCAGTTTGATCTATTTGGACATCAAATCAACAAGTTCGATACACATCAAGGAGAATAAGGAAGAATCGCAAGTCGAAGTTTCTGGGCTCTCTCTCTCTCTCTCTCTCTCTCTCTTTTATGCAAAGTTACTAGGCTATTTGCTGGATCAAAGTTCTGCTGCTGGGAAGGTCAAAATTGTAGATTTATTGGGTCAAAGTTATACTTATGGGAAGGTCAAAATTATGGATTTGATAGGTCGAAGTGCTGTTGTTGCAAAGTCAAATATCTAGATCGAAGTTGCTAGAAGGAAGGGATGACTTGGTGGTTGGAGGAGGTTTATGTCTAGGTTGAAGAGTCTTGGATTATTTCGTCTTAACTAATAAAGGAAAATGTTTGACTAGGTTTTCTCCTAGATAAGGTTTTTCCCTGGCAGAGTGCCTACACCTTGTGTCTCTTGTTCTTGTGATCTTCATACACACATGATTTGGTAATTGCTTGATGAAAAATAATATATTAAAGAAATAAAACAAGCCAACATAATTCACAAGTAGCTATCAAGGAAGAGAAATCTAACCCTAATTGTACTAACATTGATTTCTCAACATGTTATGGGTGAAAACCTGCCTAGGGATAGAAAAATTCTAAATTACTAGAGGATCCCATTGGTGTTGGGTTTGAGTGTGAGGGTTTTTTTCGAGATGAAACCTTACTTGATGAGCATGGTGATCTCGCCCATCTTGAGTATGTCCCTTGGATTCGATTTCTCGCCCTTAGTTTCACCGAGGGGGCTATGAGCCATGGCATAAGAAAAAAAGGAACACTCATACTATCTATGGGAAAGCTTCATTTTCCTTTTCCTTTTTTATGAACATGATTCATATTTAAATATAACCATTTCTACCGAGGATGCATTATCTTGATCCCATTTTGTAACACAACTTGAAAATCTTGATGAAGATGTTGCACATGGGGCTGCTATTTAGGCAGTTGCCTTGAATAATGAAGGAATCTAATTATTCCTTTAGCAATTTATGCCTTTGAGTCTTGGAATCAAAGTCATAAAGGTGTTTCATGTCTATAGTCGTTCCCAAAAATTCTATCATTCTAACTCGAAGAGAGGATTATTATGGCACAAAGTGTGATAACAAGGTAGAAATGAATTTTTCTCTATATGAAGGCGAGAGAAATGGTTGCATGCAACAATTTGTTGGGTGAATTTTAGTTGAGGAGAATTCTAGTACCCTGTTGTGGAGTGTCAAGCATTGAATTTTTATTTGAAGTGGAGGCAGATGGAATTATGACAGTGTTAGCTTGATGCCTTTGATGTGCATACACTTTCTGGAGAAAATCAGAGGGATCCAAGATCTAAGAACCATCCAACTCTAACAACACAACAATTGCCCCTATTTTGGGCAGATCATTACCCTCTAGGGGTTGGGTAACAACCACCCTTTTTGAAAAAAGAAGAACAAAAATCCCACCTCATTCAAGGGAAGAACTAATCCATTTTGTGGAAAGGCAACAAAGCCAACCCCTAGGAAGACTATGAGAATACACCTCCAAAATGATGGGGGAGAGCTTAGAAAAACAAAGAAAAAGGGGAGGCATAATAGTAGATTGCAACAGAGAAGAGTCACGAGGTAGTAAAATTCACCATGGTTTCAAGTGGGTAGATATGACAAAGTTCTTGCCAAGGTGATGAGCACAAACACAAGCATCTCCAATGTAGCAGTTGTATATCAACTGTTGGTTACCTAAGCATTTCATCTTGCAAATTTTCGACCTGTAGAGAAAAAATTACAATTTGCGGGGCTTGATGCAAGGAATAAGGCATCCTTTTCTGGTGCAAAGGGACTTGAGATCTGAGAACCATCCAACACTAACAGTACATCAATTGCCCCTATTTTGGGCAGATCATTACCCTCCAAGAGATGGGAAACAACCACCCTCTTTGAAAAAACAGGAACAAAAGGCCCACCTTCTTCAAGGGCATAACTGAGCCCTTTGGTGGTAAGGCAACAAAAACAGTCCCCTAGGCAGAATAGAAGAATACACCTCCAAAATGATGAGGGAGAGATCAGAGAAACCAAGAAAAAGGGGAGGTAACACAAGATATTACAATAGATCATAGTCATGTGGTAGCATAAAATTTACCATGGTGTCAAGCGAGAAGATATGACAAAGTGCTTGCCAAAGTGATGAACAAAAACAAAAGCATCTCCAATGTAGCAGTTGTATATTAACTATTGGTTACCTAAGCATTTCATCTTGCAAATTTTTGACTAGTAGAGCAAAATTTACAATTTGCAGGGCTTGATGCAAGAAACAAGGAATCAATTTTCCTTTTGTTACTTTAACTTTTGAAGCCACCTATAATAATAATTTATTCTAAGAGTCAGAGGACAAGTCCATAACATTTATGTGGTTGATTTCCAACTTGTATCAAAGGGACTGAGGTTGTTCTTGAATTTCACTTTAATTTAATTGAAATGAATATTAGAAAAAGCAACATTATGACTGTTGAGCTTCATTTAATGGATTTCATGGTGATGCAATGTAGTATAATATTCCCTTCAAAGTTGAAATTCCATTTAAGCATCTAAGCAAAAGTAGAACAACCCAAAGAGGTCAATTACCTTTTTCATTATACCCATGCTGTAAAGATGTAAATGTTATGAGGTTAGATGACCTTTAAAACTAGAAATGGAGATATTAGGCCAAAAATATCATAGTTCACTAGAATCTATTACTTATTTTATTATTTGTTTGTTTTTATGCTTCCATATGATTTACAAGCTTCACCTAATTATTTTCTGCCCTGCAATAGTATTTGTATATGGTGTGCATAGGGGACAGATAAATTGTTTCTTGTTTCATGCGAAACTGTAGCCATTGACACAATATAAATATACTATGCCATATGACTACATTGAAACAAAAACTTAAATGTGACGGAAAAATAAAAGAAAAAAATCTCTGAAGACTCTATCTCTAGTTTCCAAGGCTCTAAATCTTCTGCATCTTGTTTGAGAGATTCACTACAAGATAAATGGCACATTTCGTTCATGATTTCTTTTTGTACCTGTATGCTTTTTTTCAAAGAATCAACCTTTCTTCCTAGTCTTTGAAAACCCATCTCCAGTTCAAGGGCACGATTCCTTTCTTTTTCATTAGCTACTTGACCTTTTGAATGCTCCCTTTCATTGGATTCAAATGCATAAATACTGTAAATATTCTTTTTAAAAGATTTCAGTAGCTTGGCAGCAAACATTATGATTTCATCTAACAGTGAGAGTGACTGAGCTTATAGTTCGTCAAGTTTGTCCTGTAGCTCTTGATCAAGCTTGATCAACCCAAATCCATAACCTTTTTCCATGCTTCGTAGCCTCTCCAAAAGGTTGGTATTTTCCCTCCCTAGAGCATCAACTTCTCACCTGCAGTTCTCCAGATCCTTGAGTGAAACTTGCTTTACACCAATCAATCACAGTTGTTCCCTCTACAGTTTGGCAATACAATCACATGTGTCATGTGGGCTACTATTGGCCTTGTCATTTAGACTTTGCAAATATGCCTCAATTATCCTTTCCTTGTCTTTGCATAGCCTTTGAAATCTTACAACTGATTTCTGCAACTCATGATTTTCCCTTTTCTTTTGCTTGCACCTTCTCTTTGTTGACTCCTGATCATCTTCTGCTTGTTTTTTTCTTCTTATGTGACTATGACAAAGATTCCCTTAACTGAATAATCTCATTTTCAACATTCTCCAATTTTTCTCTATAACCATCAATGTGATGTTCAAATTCCCTCACTTGAGTTGTCAAGTTAATTTCCCTATTATTCAAAGATGAAACTTCTCTTTGAAGTGCCAGATATGTTCTACCAGGTCTCTAACTCTGTCTCTTAACCTCCTCTCTTTCAACTTAATTTTCTCTAGCATAGTTGATATAATTTTTTTTGATTATTAGGCAAGATGTAATCTGTTGCATCATTTTTTTCTTTCAATTTTACAAAGAAACCAGTAAGGGTCCCTAGCTTGGCTTCTTAGGCTGGACAACAAACTTGAGACCCAGTTGATAATTGTAATCCTTCAACTTTTAAGTATCAACCGTGAGTTCCTCATTTTCTTCTAGCTCCTTTGTGTGCAAATCAACAAAATGTTCTTGAGCGTGAATCTTTTTAAGATCTACTTCATCTCCATCAATGACCTGTCTTACAAAATGGTACTTAATATCAATATGCCTAGTCTAATCATGATAAGTTGGTTTTCTAGCCAAATAAATAACACTTTCACCATCATATAATCCACTTATGTTATTCTATGTTCTTCTAATTTTACCCAGAAGAAATTTCAACAAAATAATTAAATAAGGAATTGTATTTATTCCGTGGTCAATTAGCTATTTACATAGGTAAATTTCCATCAATCATTTTACTCCCGACATAACCAAATGCTGTAACGACAAATTTCCATAAGCAAGTAAGCAACCACTGAAGTAAAATGTTTCTCTTAATAAGAGAGTTTTCTCATTTTTTTTTTCAAATAATATTTATCTAATATTTATTCTATTAGAAATAAGAGTTTTATATTTCATAATTATTTTTTCAAAAATAATCTTCTCATATTTCTATTCCTTTGGTATACCTTTGCATTTTAAAAAAGATTACTAATTTAAATTAAATAAATATTATGTTTTTTTTTATTTTTATTTTTTAATTTTTAACTTAATTCTTCATTTTACCATATAACATCTCTCATATTAAACTAGGCTATAAAATATTTCTAAAAGCAAAAATTATTAACACAAATAAATATCTTTATATTTCTCCTAACATAAAACATTTTGTGATTTAAGTATGCTAATTTTTGACATTTTTATGAAAATGTAACTTACCACTTAAGTTATCCCTAACAAGAGGTTGGTATAGTTGATGAAGGTTAACGTATTGTCATAATCATTATGTGTACACTAGAAGATTTAGTAAAGACGCATGACAACATGTTGACAGACAATAATCCAAAATTTAAAGTTTATGAGTTGACTCTTTGTATAGGATCACTAAAATGAGTAAATTCCCTATGGATAAAGACATGAATGAATTTATTGTGAATGTACACATTTTGGTCTCTTGAAGATGAGATTTAAAAATATCTAAGATGTATTACCCTTTGGGTAAATGTGTGTAACTATGTATTAATAAAATATTAAGGATGTCAACCTGTCCTTTCATTAATTCTATATTTATTAAATGTGTGTAATTTGTTTTTTTATATGTTTTTTTTATTTGCATGGCCTATAGATCTATGTGAATATGATGTTTGAATATGCATGCTTAGAGATAGAGAGCGCAATTCTACGAAGTGGTATCAAAGGTTTAGGTATCGTTTTCGATAGATTTTAGGTAAAGGTTTGTTGCAAAATATAAGTCTCACATTTAACTTATAATTAATAATTATAGTTATAATTTTTATTTTAAAAATTAAATATTTATTAAGTTGGCGAAAAATAGTTATAAAATTTGTTTTAATAAAATTTATTTATTAATTTATGATATCTATATAAGAAATAAAGGTTATTGAAAAGTTTAGTAGTGAAGAGTTTATTTCATGAAAATCAATGTGGAGTTAATTTTCACATACATAAAGTTTTAAATTAATAAGCAAAAAAATATACAAGTGAGAACAACTAAGGTTTATTGGTTGTTAAGGCAAAGATTATCATCATGTTGAGTTTAAAAGACTTACAATAACTTTATGTTACAAAGGAAAGAATGTTGAAATATGTGTGACATACCATGTATAAATTCTTCAAGAAAAAGAGTGACATGAACAAGTTGTACCTAAGTTGAAAGATCACACCTTTAAAAGAATCAAGGAAAAAAATGGCTATCCATATAAAGCCATGAAATTGTTGGTATATCAACTTGCAATGGTTAGAGTTAACATCTTAGAGTAGGGTCAAGACACACTTGACTACAAAGTGTTCTAAATCCATATGGAAATATGGTAAGGTTTTTGAGAGCATGCAGAAGTTGGGATTGAAGTTCTTGTCAATTTACTCTTCCATGAGGAAGCTAGCAAGTGAAACTCAATTGTAAGGAATATTGGACAACAAGATGAAGTTACCTTGTGAGAAGAGATCTATATCAACTGATGGTGTCCTCATATGCTTAAAAGTAGAAATCAATGGGCCTAAGCAAGGGTAATGATACATATAATTTGAAGTGATGGAAATGTGACAAGTAGAAATTAACGAGCCTAAGTAAGGGTAATGATACATATAATTTCAAATGATGGAAATGTGACAAGATGAATAAATCACAACCTTCAAAGAAAAAATCAATGTACTCAAGTAAGGATAAGAATGCATGCAATCTAAAGTGTTTAAACATGAGAAGAACCATTTGATGAGACATGAAATGAGCCAATGAATCTCAAGAAGAAGGATGAGGTAGTGAGATCAACTTTCTAGAATAACAACATATCAATGATAAGATTCCTTAAAATGTTCATTTTGCAACATATCGTGCATGAGATTTGGTTCATGACATTGATTAATAATTTGTGTCACATTAGTTGAGGAGATTCATTGTACATATGAGTATATACAAAGAGTCATTTTTTTCTTATCAAAGGGTTAATAAAGAAAGATATATTTGGGTGCAGCTCACATCACAAGATAGTTGATATAGGAGTTGTAAATGTTAGTAATGGTAATGAAAAATTAAGCATGACATATTGTAATTTTACAGAAGGAAATATTGGATTAGTGCATGCACAGGGTTGGCATAAATTTGATAGCAGAATCTCTCATATAGACCAATTTATGCATGTTGAAGATATTAGCACAAATGTATTCTAGCATTGAATTGTCATGTTACAATAGTTCTCTTGGCATGATAGAGTTGAAATGACATAGATTATTGGCTTGGACATGACCATTGGGAAAAGCTTAACTCAATCAATATTGACCCTTGACTTATTCCACATTAATCACTAGATAATTGAGTACCTTATTTTATGGGAAGTGTATGAGAGTCTTAATAAATTTTAATCGCAGAGTTATGAACATATCCTAATTATATTATTAGTAAAAGACATAGACATCATTACTTTATTCACAAGCTCTACCAAATCAATATCATTTAATATCAAGTGATTGTAATGTTAGAAATTCCTATCATTTGATATTGGATCATTATAATAATATTAAATATATCTACCTTTGATATTGAGTCATTACAATAATAATATAAATTCCTCTTGATATTGAGTTATAACAATAATGATATGAAATGTAGTTTTCAATATTTATATCAATTTAGACTGATATTTGATAATAGAAATTCAAAATTTCTTTTACTTTCAATGGATGTATAATGATGCCATATCCAACATTACCTTTTTATCTTTTTCTAAAGTCAAATTTACTTGTACCATATCACGAGGTCATTTTTAAGCCTTAAATTTTTTCTAATTTATTTTCTTATTAAAAAATGTAAATATTAATTAATAAAATTTTTTATCAATTTATTCATTTTAAAAAAAATATTTGAAATTATTATAAAATATAATTTTTAATTAAATTATTACCAATAAAAAAAATTAAATAATTTAAAATTTCTCATGCCAAATTAAAAATATAAATTTCCAATAACCATAAAATCAAACATAATACCTATTTCATAAAATTATAAAACTATTATTTTTATAAATACTTATTAATATATATAAACTAATCGAAAAAAAATAAATCTTATTTTAATTATTAAATAAAAAATTAAATTCAATCAAATTAATATTAAAAATAATAAAAAAATCATCCAATTTTAATGATTTTAATAATATTAATAGTAATATATTTTTAAATATAATATTTAAATTATTATAATAAATATTTATATAATTATTATTAAAAATATAAATCGATTTTTCATAATTTTAAATTTAAAAATAATAATTTTAAAATATAATTTATTTAAAAATTATTAATTAACTTTTATAATAAATATATATTTCAAAATGGTATGATTAAGAAGAAATAAATAAAAATATAGGCGAAATTAGAGAATGTATTAAGAATTTAGAGAATTAAATGTTCAAATAATGACTTTTCAGTTAACCATTCGTTGAAACGAGTCTGAAGTAAAATAAAAGGTTTTGTGTTTTAGGATTAATGGATATGCTCCCAAGTGTTATAGATTAAGAAAAAATTAAAGGTGTTGTTTTTCCTGAGATTTTTTGGAGGTTTTTTTGGTGGGTTTTTCTGGAATTTATTGGAATCGTAAGTTTGATAGGTAATTTCTACACAATCAAAGCGTCCTAGAAGTTTTTTAGGGCGCTGAATCCAAATATACAGTTAAAATACCATTTTAAATAATACAAATCAAGATTTAAACTCAATCTTTTCAGCCAGATTCGGTCACCGGAATCTCCAAAATAATTGCTTTCAAAGTATTAAGTAACACTAATTTGTTATTATATATTATGTCATAATGCTAAGTGTTATGAAATCGTCGTTATTATTCCAGTATGAAACAAAAACTTAAGCATACGCATAAAATACTTTTGGGGTTTGTCTATTGAGGGCGAGGAATTGTTGGTCAAAAGTGGTCGGAATTTGGGCCAAAAAATTTCAAAAAATCTTGTAGATGCCATGTCTTAATCATGTTTTTGATGGTGGAAATGGATTTAGCACTATCAAAAAAACGTCTAGGACACCTAAAATTTTGAAGCTTAACAACTATAACTTAGATTTACAAAAATCCTGGCTGGATTTTCTCTAAATATAATCAGAATTTCTATAACTTTCCCGACAATTCCTCTGGCTAGTTAGACTAAAGCAAATACTTTTCTCCCCTATGAAATAACGCCATGATTTTACTCGAAAGCCAATCAGCCATTTAAGGAAACAGAAACTCGTAAAGGGTGTAGTTAACAGTTAGCAGTGGCAGAAAAACCGTTATTGAGTACATATATTATTTATTTAGAAGAGTACTGAGTGCGGTGTTTTGGCATTCACGCATGGATACCATCATCAACTCCGGTGTTAGCGAATGCGTGAAGAGCGAGCGCGTTAAGGAGAGGTAGAGCGTTACTGATCAGTTCTGACTCATTCTGCACGCTGACCTTCACCATCGCGTTAATCTTCCCCGCCGCCGCCTTCACATCCTCAAATCCGTTGAGGCAGGAAGAAAGAACAAGCTATATTGCGTTCAAAGTATTAAGTAACACTAATTTGTTATTATATATTATGTTTAAATATTGATTTATGTAGAGGAGAGGAGGTGCATATCTAGAAGAATCGAGTTTTTACATACTATGTAAATTAGTAAACTCATAACTAGAGAATTAATAAATATTATTATTTAATATTTATTAAAGAAGATCATGGGCGTTCTGTTCGAGTTTTTAATTTTTCTAAACTTTGATTTGTGAATCTTGGTAGCAATGATAATCCTAAGATTCCCTCTAATTGCAACAACAATGGAACTTAACTTGTCCTATCTACTAACTCTAAACTATGATTACCATTGGAGGGAGGGATGTGAGGCTTTTCTATTGAAACATTGTCTTAGGGCATTGTAACTCTGAACCAGATTCAAGCAGCGAGCTTCATGAACAAGGCACAATTAAGGAGAAGATGGATAATACATCTCTAGGGGCACAATGGGAATCTTAATTCAAGAGAAAATGCTTTACAAAAGCTTAGAAAGACCCTAAATACGAGGTAAGTTCCACCAAATTAGATAACTACTAGTATAATATATGAATGACCATGCTCTTATCTGCAAATTTATCAAATTCTGGCCCACTGAAGGGACCTAGTAAGTTGGATACAACACAAATGGAAACCTAAAGGACATGTGGATATAGAGTTAGGAGCTGAGGGCTTCTTTACGGTCTTCTTTAAAAATTTGGAGGATGAACCAAAGTATTTAAAAATGGCCCATTCTTTTTCAACGATGTTGGGATATTTATGGGATTTTAGAAAGAGAGATATTGCCCAGAAAAAAAGAATAATTCCTAGTCGCCCTAGTATGGGTTTGAATGCTCTCACACCCTAAAGAATTTTGGGACCCTGAAATCCTTGAGCGTATTGGAAATACCAATCACTCCTTTGTGAAAATTTAAGAAGTCATAAGGAGAGGGCTCTACACTTCATATGCTAGAATTTATGTATATGAATATCAACCATTGCCATAATCCATTGAGATTTTGTACCAAGATAAAATTTGGAAAAAAATCCTAGACTACAAACACGTGCCCTTTTATTGATGCTGCTATCATGAATATGGCCACCTTGTAGGACTGCCCATTACTCTAGGGAGAGCCTAATAAATATCTCCATCCAAACTATCTAGAGGGCTTCAAAAGAATCACAACTATATGAAGAAATCAAACTAAAATAACCCACTCGTTAAATAAACAGGGGAGTCTCTTCAATCCAAAAGTAAATTTTTTGATTCTCTTTGATCATAAGGAAGAGCCCTCTACAACCCATGATGACAAACTTCTATCAGATGCATCAGTAGTTGAACCAGAAGAGAAATCCGAGACATTAGACAAGGATGAAAAAACTTTAATGAATTATATTGAAGAATGGAAAAATAAATATCCAAGCACAATTTGGCAAACCCAAAGCACTAGTACTATCAAATCTATCTTAGAGTAAAAGATTAGATTCAAGACTCAATAAAAGAAGTGGGGTCAACTAGTTGGGGATTAGGGGTTCAAACTTTCTTTAACAAAGAATAACCTATGCATAATAAAGAAGGTAAAATATGTGGATGACAGACTAATAAATCCTCAATCAAATTAGGTGGTGATCATCTAGTTAATACATGCTAGGTCATGATTTTGTAAGAGGTGTTTTCCTCCTCAAAATACTCTTCCAAATAAAACTCATCTCCTAGAATATTAGAGGTCTCAATAGCAAAGGCAAGCATATACTTCTTAAGGAATGAATTTGGAAGGAATTCCCAATAGTCATCATAATACAATAAATAAAGACATTCAATGATAAAATCAATGAAATAACTCCCCAATGTTGGAGACGTTGTGAGTTAATAGCACTTGGAATAGTTATCCTATGGAACCCACAAGACATATCCTTTACAGATTGGACAACCACACCTCACATCATTTCAGGAAAAATTAAATATGCAGGATCCACGGAGATTGGATGTCGTACAATGGTTTATGGGCTCCATATACCTATGAACAAATCTTGTTTTCTAAAAAATATAGTAGTTATTAGAGCTTTACAATGAGAGAAACTCTAGATCTTGGTGGGGACTTCAATCTATTAAAATCCCCGGAGGAGAAAAAGGAGGTTTTCAAATATTGTACTCAAAATCTTAGCAATTTTATGTCTTGTTTAATCAACTCTAGATGACAAATCTAGACACCATAAATGGTACATTCACCTAGAATAATGTTCAAGGAGGTAAGAATTAGATTGCATATAGATTATACATATTCATAGTATCTAAAGCACTTCTCTAAAAGGATATTCTTGTGGAAGTCTCAATACTACCATGCATAGGATTAGATCGTTGACCCATATTCCTATAATTAGACCTTAAAGCCATCCCCCCATAATCGACCCTTCTGCTTTGATTTTTTTTTTTTTGGCTACAAGACCCATATTTCTTAACTAAGGCTAAAGAGTGGTGGTTGGAAATAAACAACATTTGGAAAAACAACATGCATACTTTCTAACTAAAATTAAAAGCCTTTAAAGGCAAGATAAAAGGTTGGAATAAGACTAAGTTTAGAAATATATTCATAAAAAAACAAGACCCAGAATCCCAAATGCAACAAGTTCAGTAGGAAATAATTATGGAGGGCCAAACAAAAGATTTGATCAAGGTGTAAGGACAAGTACTCACTAAGATAGAAGAATGTTGCAAGCAAGAAGAAGTGTTATGGAAGAAAAATCCCATAATAAGGTGGTTAAGAGAAGGGGAAAAGAACACCAAATTCTTCCATAAGGAAATGATCAAAAGCAACAACAAAACAACATAATTTTCTCTTTGACGATTACCATGGGATCCAACTAGTGGCCAATACTGATTTAGAGTTGGAAATAGTAGTGTTGTAACACTCTCTCCTCACAGAGGCATATCCTAACTGTCAAGCCACCATCTAGAAGATCACCACAAATATTTTGTCTCTAATACAACTAACCCAAAATGTTTCTTTGATAAGGGAAACCAATTTTACAAAAGTGGAGGAATCTATAATGTCTATGCCTAAGAATAAAGCTTTGGGCCAGGTGAATTCATTACCAATTTCTTTCAATCATGCTAGCCATTTTTAGGCTTAAAAATTAACTCAGTAGTTGAAGAATCCCAATGATCCAGATTTGCATGGTCTATTCTTAATGCCACTCTCCTCACCCTGGTCCCAATGTAGATAAAGTCAATGTTTCTAGTGGATTCTGTCTAATCTCCCTTTGCAATGTCATCTACAAAGTCATATCTATGGTCGTAGTTAACTTCCTAAACCCCTTATTGTGTCTTATTATCTTTCCCTAACAAATAGGATTTGTGGAAGGTTGGAATATCTTGGATGGTATCATAGTATCTCATGAAACAATACACTCTTTGAAAAAAACAAAGAAGGAAAAGATGACGATCAAGCTTAGTATCAAAGGTTTAAGACATATTAAGTTGGGATTATTTACTCTAGTTACTCTAGGCATTTGGCTTCTTTGAATATTGGATCAAATGGATTGCATCCCTAATATTAACCACATTCTTCTCAATCCTAATTAATGTATCATCTACATCCACCTTCAACCCTTCAAGGGAGATCTTCCACAGAGACCCTTTGACCCCATTTCAATTTATTTTAGCAGCATAAGGTCTCATAAGGAATTTTAAAGTAGTCACGGATCAAGGTAAACTCAAAGGACTATTCCTATATAGAGACGACCCTCCAATCACACATCAACAATTTGTAAATGACATCATGATATTTGGTCTACCAATTGCTAGAGAATCCAACGCTTTAAAACAAATTCTCAAATAATTCATGGAAGCATCAAGTACCTCCATCAATGTTGCCAAAATCCAAATCTATTTCTTTAATAATAACTTGGCTTTGCAGCAATACCTGACTTGATTACTGGGATTTTAGATGATCTCTTTCCTACCAAATAACTTGGAGCACCATTAGTTGAAACTTTGTTATGAACCAATCATTGGTAGAGCACCTTGGAATGCACCTCATGTAATCTAGATAGTTGGACCTTTCGGTTGTTTAATGTGGTTGGTTGGTTGGTGCTTTTGAAATTAGTTTTACAAGCTCTCCCTTTATACCTGAACCCCAAAGCAATTTTTAGATCAACAAAAAATCTATGTAGAACCTTTCTATAGTGTGGCGCCACTAAGGAAAGAAAGTGGTTGCTTGTTGCGTGGGAAAAATTATGTGTCTGAAAATTGACAGGTAGTGTGGGCTTGTGAGAACCTGAACTACTCAAAAATGTCTTGGGAGAAAATTTTTGGTGGAGGTAGATTCAAGGTGGTAAAGAATTATGGTGACAAATATGGAACATAAAGTATATTCCATTATCCTCTCAATTAGAGAAATTACGGATTCCAAAGTTCTCTCTAGACTCTATTTGGAATTTAACAAAATATAACAAGCAACCGATACATGAAAACCCATTATAGGAAATAAAATGGCCATACAACTTTATTTTGGAGTGATACATGGAAACAACAACCCAAGCTGAGTCCCAAGAAGAATTCATAGAGATTGTGAACCTCACTTTAGCTCAAAATTGCAGGATTGTATCCAAGTTTTTTGAAGTCGTCTAATGGTTCCTCAAGGTGGAGAATTTGGAAAACAAGAGAGGATTGGAAAACCATACCAGATGTAGAACATTGGGTCAAGTTTCATTAGGAATTACAAAATAAGAAAATCCCCATATAAACAACCTAGACATGCTTCACTGGGGATACCAAATAAAGGAGGCATACTCATTGTAGGTTGGACATAACTCTATTCCCAAAATGTCTATCTAACACAAAATTTGGCTCTAAGGCCTTTAGCCCAAAGTCTCACAATTCCTTTGGTTGGTTTCCAAACATCAGATTCTCTTCTGAGATAAAATTAGAAGAAAAGGATTTGAGGGCCCCCTCATTCTGCATACTTTGTAGAGATAGTGAGGAATACATGGAACACCTCCTTAATTTTCTCCCCTTCTTGGACAAATTATAGAATCAATTTTTGCTATTGTTTGGACACTCCAACTGAAAGTATGCCAATATCATAGAAACTATTAACCATTGGCAACCCAAAATCTTCAACAACCCCATCCTTAATAGAGTATGGGTTCTGATTCTAGGATTTCTACTTTGGCTCATATGGAAATAGGGAAATAACATGATCTTCAAGCAAGTTGAATCTTCATAGAGTGTGGTCTAGCAGATGATCCTGCATAATGTTTGGGAGGCCATATTATCCTACAATGATCTTAACCAGATTGGGAAGCAAACCCACATGAGTCAACTATCATAAACAATATTGAGCTTTCCCTGGCCATGTATAACCCTGTAACCCTTACTCCCCTTCATCCTAGAATTGGGTCCATCGAGACCATCACCCATCCATAACTAGGTTTATCAAAATAATTTTTGATGGGGCTTCGAAAGGAAATTTTGAGTTGTTTGGATTCAGAGGTAAATTTAGGAACTATGATGGCTAGGCCATATTTATGTTTACTAGTAGTTTTGGGGTTAACAATAATAATATAGAAAAATTATGTGTCTTGGAGTATGGACTATGCCTAGCTATCACAAATGGATTTAGAAAGATTCAAGTGGATGGTAGTTCTAATTTAGCTATTAATACTTTTATGAGATTGATTAATGGATGCTTCTTGAAATATTTTCCATGGTTGGAGACTTGAAAACTTCATCTTTTATATTAATTCTTTAATCCCCCGTTTCCCTATAATCATCTCCACACACTCTTGTCGATCTGGAAACAAAGTGGCATGTTATCTCATGAACTTGGGATGTAAGCACTAGAATTTTTACCTTGCATCCCCTTGGAGAAATGAATCATGTTGAGAGTGGTGAGATCAATTCAACATCTTTATCAGAAACAATCAACAAACATTGATGGGGGTGTTGGGAATTGTGCTAGGGAGGGAGAGGAGTGGAATTTCCACCCAAAGAATTAAAGAGGGGGATGGAATGGCTAACCTCTCCCATGAAATCACACATGCTAATGAGTAATGACAATTCATAACATTAACCTGAAAACTTTTGAGACCTCCTCTACTTCCTGGAATCATTGAGGGTGAGTTGTAGATATGTTGTGCCATCATTGTGTAACTAGAATGCTTGTGGGATTTTTCCTTCATGGCATCCATACTTGTGGTTTAATAGTTATGGAAGGTCCAAGCCCTCTTGTTCTAGCCTTCCATCACCCACTCCAGATCATTGGTTGGGTTCTCTACAATTTCCAAGTGTCCTTGGGGTTACATGGAGTCAGCTCGTGGATATGCTGGTGGGAGGATCTACACCATAATTCTTCAAGGTTATTCGGAAGCTCATCTCCACTGAGTTTTTTGGTATTTCTTTTGATTTTAGTTTCTTAAAGGTGATTTTGTAGTTAGAGTTCTATGTTAGTTTCTTATATGATTTTTTTTTGTGGAGGCATAGTGTGGTATCCGATGGAGAGGTGGGTTGGCCCTCCTCCTTCCTAAGAAGGACCTTCTGTTACTTGGTATTACTTACATTACTCCCCTATGGCTCTTTTGGCCTCTGGCATACCTACCACCCCTACCCCTAAATTTATCCACTTTACATACTGTGCATTGGCCTTACCTTGGTTTCCAATCCCCCAACTTCCTATTGTCCCCTAGGGTTTTCCTAGTTGGGTTTATTCTCCACATTATCATCATGCCTTAGTAATGAATGTGGCCAAGATGTGGCTGAGGTGGCTAAGGCCCATTTAGAAAGCCTCATGCCCAGTTGCAAGCCTAAATTATTGCTTACCTCTACATGTAGCTACCCCGCAAAAATTCAAGATGAAATCCAATTGCTCGAAGCTAAGATAGTTCGTGATAAGAACACCCATTTTAATCGTGAGACTCAAGCTAACATTGCTGATTTCGTTTTAGATCCTAGACACACCTAGACAAACCTAGACACACTAGGGGCCATATGAATCAATACCTCCATTCGATCACTTTGTACTAGTAAATGAAAACTATATTGAGTAATAATATGCGGAAAGTAGGAAACTCATAATGCATTAATTATCCATCTCACTGATATTCAACGAGTTCAAAAGCATTTGCTATCCTGTCTGGTTAGCGTGGACACCTGGTTGGGCCATATAGATATGCATATTCAACGTGAGAAACAAACGTCATCATAACCAAACACTTAGGATCCTACCTCTATAACTTCTTCTGAGGAAGGATGATGACCTAAGTTAATTATATTTTTTGTGCCTATGTTTTATGAATTTCACTTTACAATTTTCTATGTTACATGACCATGGACAATATTCTATACCCAACTGTTTTTTTGTAATCTATATGTTTCCATGGCTAGCCATATGTAATGTTCAAGAGATAATAATGTGGTAGCTCTATATTGGGTAATTTTGATAGGAAAAACAACTTTGCAACATATCTACTATTGTTGGTATGGTTTCCCTTGTGGCAGACCATGACAATAAGAATTCTATTTTGTATGTTTGAGTTATGAAGTAATGAACGCCAACAAATTAACAAAAAATCATTTACCAAATTGGTGGGCTCCAGTATTGCAACAATGATGCTGTAACTCCTGGAACTCCCTTCTTTACTTTTATCAACTTGGTAGTTCGTAACAAACTTGGAAGTGACGGTGCTATATGCACAAGTACTAGCTCTTGCCGCGATTGTCACTTGATCAACTGGCACAAGTCTGCTAGGAGCTTAAGCCAACTTCTATGAGCTCTTAGAAGAAGCTTTTAACTGTGATGGATGAAAGCTAACACAAAGGGGGCTAGTCTACTTGCAGAAAGAAACCAAAAGCTAAAAGGAAATGCAAACCCTAGCAAACCCTAGTTTTATCGATTAACCCTACCGGTGCAAGAAAAGAGATGAAAGTAGTGGAATTGGATGCCATTGACTATTTGAAAGGTAAAATGCATGTGACTAAGCTACTTCTGAAGAGAAATATGAAAAAAACATCTTTTTGTATTTTCGAGTAATCTTGCAGAATTATTATGCATGTGTTTTAACTGTTTTGGCTGTGTAAGGTTGATTGGTGAAAGGAAATGCTTGCAGGAGGTTGGGAAGGTGAGAAGAGGGCCTAAGGGGTCCCTAGCACCCTTCCAGAGAGTTTCATAGTGATCGGATCTCAAGAAACCACTTTCGTGAGCTTCTACAGGGAGTCTGCAGGGGTTCTACAGGATGTATTGTAGCTTCTACAGAATGTTCTGAAAAGAGGATTTTGGAGGGTTGATGGAGGAAAAACGGTGGGAAAGTGGAAATGGAGGTTGAATAAGGATTTTAAGGGGTCTAGGACCTGGTGAATGAGGCTAAGGAGAGATTGGATTTGTTCAAGGATGGAGGGAGCAATGATGCACAAGAATGGGAATCAGGTCAAGTTGAAAAAGGGGTGGCAAATGAAAGGCAAGAATCTGAGTTAGAGGACGAAGCAAGTTGCATTTATGGAGGAAGGGTAGGCAAGGATGGATTACAGGTGATCTGCACACAATCTCTCAAAACTAATCAAAGAAAGACTAAAAAAATCAAAGATCTAGCTATTTCGACCTAATTTGACCTAGAAACCATAAGCATGATGGACAGAAGTTTGTTGGCAACAAATCATGTAAAACAACTATGGAAACCAAGCAAGAATGGATCTAAGCATGTAATCACAACTGGTACTAACTTTTGCAACTAAGAATCTAACACTAGAAATTGCATGAAGAAGCAAGAACAATGTTTTTATGGCAGCAAGAACACCTAGGTCTCAGCTCATGGTCCCAAGGAGGGAGAGGTGAGATTGAAGGTTGCTTGATGGCCTTTTTCAAAGATATTTTCTGTTACCAACCTGTTAAATCACTTGAAACATGAAAATCTATTTTAATCATCAAAGCAACCTAAGTAACAAAACAAGATTTTCATCTAAATAACAGATTTTATTCTAAGAATGCAGCAAAGACACATAAAAGTACACAAAGGAGGTACTGGGCCCAACTCCAAGAGCTATAGCCTCCTAAGGAAGATTAGAGTTGGTGCAAAGCTGGATTCATCTTTATTAATCAAAAGAATAGTTACATCCCAAAAGCTGTCTACAAGCAAAAGCTTGAAAATGTGCTGAAATGTAGAGCTAACCTGCTGACTAAAATCTGACTAACATTTGACTAAAATCGAACGAACAAAACTACTAACTAGATAACTCAAAATGAGGCCCTAAGCCTTCTTATTTATACAAATTGAGGACCCCAATAGTCCTCCTAAACTTTAGGGACTCGGCTGCCAAAACTTGCAGTTAACAACAGTCCTACTGGACTTGCTTGGCTGCCCCTTGTGCTCCGAGTTTTTGATGGAGAATTTGAGGTAAGTGCTCATAAATGAAGGGGACACCTTCCTACAAATACTCTCCCTTGTTCCTCCACGAATTTGGCTGCCAAGTGCTCATTTAAACCTTTGATTTTGTCTCAAAATTGACCAAAAATCTGCATAAAGCACACATTATACTTGTTGGCATAGTGACTAACCCAATTCACTCTATTAGCATAAATATAATAAAAAACATGCAATAAACTAATGAGAATGGTGGATTAAGTCGAATTAGGAGGCTGAATGAGCCCATATAATTGCTCATTTCTGGGGCTCATCACAAATTTTCAAAAAATAATGAAAGGATTAGAATTGTACTATGTGATCCTAAAACTAATAATAAATTGATAACTTATATAATTGAGTGCCCAAGATTAAGACACTTGTTTTTTATTCATAGTAATATAATAACTAACAAAGGCTATCCTTGCCTTGCTAACTCACTCATAGGGTCTACAACAAAAGTGCACAATCAAGAAATATTGAGATTTAGGTTGATGTCCATGAAACATTAAGAAAGTAATAATGAAATGGTTTCCAACCTTTAAACAATCCTATTAATGTTTTGTCAAATTCATTTAGCTATTTGTCAATTCAGAATATATCAATAGATTCATATAGGCTATCCAACCATAATTTATGTATTTGATGTATTGATACAACCAATTTGTATATGTGAACAAATGGGGTATGTGTGCAATGAATCTCACAAAATTATAAACATGATTGCGATTTTAGACACTAACTAAGGTGAGATAATTCTCATGGTTTGAAATCAAAGATAAGAAGTTATACTATTTTAAGATAACCCAACATCAATAAGATGATTTTTACAAAGCCATATAATAAAAAAAATGTAAGAATCAAATACATGCACTTAATCAAATGAGAAACGACAATAAATTCTAGGATATTTTGGCTTGTAATGAAATATGAAAATTAAATTAAATAAGCAATAATGACAAAAAAAGAGTGAAAGCACATATAATAGTGGATAAATACAACAATTCCACATGACCAATCATGAGTTGTAGCCTTTGATCAAGTACCAATACTAAATTGATCTACTATAATGTTAATCCTCCAATATGAATGTCTCAATATTTCCTTGTGTGTGGATGGATTAATGGAAATAAGACAACCAATGGGTTGAATAAAGAGGTTGTAAATGTGATGAATTAGTTAGGAATAAATATAAAAATATACTAAAATGGGTATGCTTCTTGTTTTGTGGTTAAATTCCTTTTGCGGACATATGTAATATCCCTAGCTCTAGTGGCTTAATCTAGAAACAACCAAGACAAAATTGCAATGCTTTCCTTAGAGATGTTTGAAATATGGAAGGAATACCTACTTGGAATATGATGTAAGCTTCCTCTTTCTCCTGACTTGTTAGCTTCAAATCAACTCCAATTTCTATAAGTGGAACCAACAAATCATCCAAAACAAGAAAGAGAACCAAAACATGCAAATAACATATACAACAACTCTAAACAAGAAGCGAAGGATTTATGTTCTACATATGCATAAATAAGACATAAGTATAGGAGAAACATTACATTTTTGTATTAATAAAAGCAAGAAAAAATTAAAATCCTTGTAGGCCTTGGCCTTGTGAATCTCTCCCAGCTATCTTGTCCTTCCTTTGCCACAATAGTAAGCCTTCAATCACACCTCAAGCAAATGGATGGATTATGGACCTCTATACACAAATGAGTAGCATAAGGGCATAAGTTAGAGTCTCCAAAAGCCAACAAAGACTCTATGGGAGGTAGCAAATTTATAAAGTAAATGAGGTGGTTTGGGATTTACCATTCTAGGGCTTAGATCCCATTAGAGAGAGGTAAGTTCTAGGATACAAGAGATAAGACCTCAATAGTAGGAGCTTAAGATCTGATCCAACAGTAAATGGTTAAAACCACTCTTGAAGCTTCTAGAAAGGGAAAATTCAAAATGATTTTTTTATTTTTTACTCATTTCCTGCTATCATCACACTTTTTGGGAAAGCAACCTGTATCAACGCAGTTTGCCTTGAAGCTAAGTGCGTTATCCAAGAAATTAGGGTTTTTAGCCAATGTAATCCAAGGTTCTTGTAACTTCTCAAAAGGGAATGTTTTTGGATTTGTAGGGGATGATTACAAAGTGTTAATGGATGATGATATATTTGGGTTCAGGGCCATTTGATTGGATGCGAAAAAATGACATGTAACAAATTTCCCCCTAAAGTACAAAGTTAAAAGCTATGGCTGAGGACTAAAGTGCTTTACCATGTGAAAATTCTGGATTAAGAATCGACTAGTTGAGATCATCAATTGACCGTGACAATACATTATCATCATGATATCGTCGTTGAGGTGGGCATACCCATACTCAACACATAAGCCGTTTTACATGTACAATGATCAAAGTCTCATCCACTGATGACAGATTGTGGACCCACATTTGGATGCCTTTCTGTAGAATCATAGCCATGATACTTTGTAATATTTGTATGAATCCTAAAATCCCAACCTAGATGGATGAAACTAGATCTGGGGTCTTTATCTCGTCACTCGATAGTATGAGTCTAACCATGTGAATAGATATGCTAGAGTCGAACATGGTCAACACCATTTGATTACCTACCAATGATGAAAATCGTTAACATATGCAAGAGGAACCATCGATAACGAAAATGGATCTCAAGGTGTTACAACACAATCTATGGGGTGTGAATAAATGATCTGAAGTCGAACACCACAAAAAGTATCTCGGTCGAAGGCTAATGATGAGAAACTGATGCCAAAAGTGAGGAGACTTTCCATTGAGGTATGTAAGTCCCAAGGGACTGAAGGGAATTTCTAATTCAAATTTCTAGATAGTGTGCTAATGTCGATAGGAAGCAACTATCATAGGAGGGTCGTAATGGATCCCCCATCAATGACATGAAATGGGTATCAATATTTGAGACAAAATGTGATGATTTAGAGCTGGTTCATGGGTGACAGATGTGAAATAAGGCCTACGGTATTATAGGAGATGTCAACTAAGGGTGGAATTTATCTTAAACATATCGGTGACACTTATATGGAGTTGGAAAAATTAACTCAAATATCCATCATGAAGGCTTTCAATAAGGTGTGATGAACAAAGAGACAAGTAGATTCCCCAACCCAAAGCAGTCACGAAGGTGATAGAGTGTCATGCTCAAGAGTGAATTGCTACCATAAATATGTTTCATGTATTATTTCCCCAATTTCCCCACCATTTCTTGCAAGTACCTCTTTATTTTTGACAAGCTCAAGGAAGATAACATATGCTTGATCTATAAGTTCATCCTTCAAATGAATCCTTTTGAGTATGTTTAATGAACCCTGAGAAGGAGTCATTTGGTCTTGTCATGCTTGACAAGTCCTACATTGTTTATGTTTTTACGAGTCTAGCAAAGGTGTAACTTGACTTATTTTTCATGTTTAGAGAGTTTGAAAAAAAGGCGAAAAAGAAAACTCTGAGAGGTTCCTTTTCGTAAATTTAGTCCCTTGGGCCCGAAAAGGCATAAACAATACATAGGAGAACATTTTAGAAATGTTTGACTAAAGTATTCCTCTTTGTAAATAGTCCATCTAGTTTGGAGAAGGGTTAAACTTATACTGGGTAGTCATCCTTTCATTTACTTTAACAAGTTTGAGAGAGACAAGTGCTATCAATATTTTAATATTTTAGGAGTTTGAAAAGAGCTCAAAGAGAACTCCTCCTGGAGGAATGAGTGGTATATAGGATAAAAATTGGTTCCGGTCATGTTGGAACTGCTCAAAACATGTAGAGGTCAACATGTAGGCTAATAAGACCACTCATCGCAATGGTTCCTAAGGAAAGGGTAAAACACCAAGTGAAAGTGAATGATCAACCAAGAAAATGGTGACAAAATGAGAAATCCAAGGCCGATTTTGCAAAAAAACGATGATGAAGTTCGTAATAGGTTTCATTTTTACACAAGCTTGAAATAGAGAAAAACTATTCTTGAGAGTGGTTTCATTTTTACATAAGCTTGAAACAGAGAAAAACTATGCTTGAGATAAGTATATTTCCCCCAACATAAAGGTGGAGGTATGCCCCTAGCATAAAGGTAGAGGTACATTATGGACCCACATTTGGATGACTTTCTATAGAATCATAGCCACCATACTTTGTAATCTTGTATGAATCTTGAAATAATAGTGTAGATGGATGAAACTAGATCTGGGTTCTTCTACCTTGTCACTTGATAGCACAAGTCTAACCATATGAATAGATGTGTTGGAGTTGACCATCATAGACATCATCTGATTGCTGACCGATGATGAAAACCATTAACAGATGTGAGAGGAACCATCAATAATAATAATGACTCTAAAGGCACTACAATGAAATCTATGAGGTGTGAATAAATGATTTGAAGTCAAACATCACACATAATGTCTCAGTCAAAGGCCAATGATGAGAACCTGACACTGAAAGAAGGGAGAATTTCCATTGAGGTTTTCAAGTTCCAAGGCACTGAAGGGAGTTTCTAAGTCAACTTCCTAGATAATGTGCTAATGTTGATAAGAAGTGACCCATCACAGGAGGGCCTTAATATATCCCCCATTAACGACACGAAAAAGGTATCAATATTTGAGGAAAAATGTGATGTTTTAGAGATGGTTTAGGGGCGACATACATGAAAGAAGGCTTTATGTAATAGTCCGAACATAAATATCTAGTGAACTTTACTAATTAACATTAAATTTAAATTAGAGTGGCACTTACCTAGCCAAATAAACATGTAATTAATAAACTAAATTCAACTAGGAATAGTGCTTACCTGTGGTAGAAGTAGGTTTACCACAACAAGGTTTTGGGGACGATTCTCCACCCAACCATAGGCTCAATTGTGCAAGAATTCGCTACAACTGGCCACCCCCGAACCCTCAATCAACGTACTACTTCCAGTGACTCCTATGTCTTAAAACACCATTCTCCCAAGAGAATGAAAGATAGAATCTTGGAAATATGGAATGCAGGAATGCCTCTCATCTTCCTCACTATCTATTAAATAGAACAAACATTGGATGGGAACCACATGCACACACTCCATGTGTCTACATGTGACTTTGATTTTTAGCTTTCTTGTTTTATTTCTTTACTTTTCTTTTGATTTTTAGCTTTCTTGTTTTATTTTCTTCTTTTTCATAGCTTTACTGATTTTTTTATTGTTTTTATTGTTTTATTTCTTTTTATTCTTATTTAGAGCTTTATAAAGTTATTATATTTTTAAATTTTTATATTTTATTTTCTTGTATTTTTAAATATCATTTATTATAAACATTGATGATTTATATTTTTATAATTTATTATGAAGTGATTTATTTTTATTATTTATATTATTATATTTATTATATTATTTTATATATTATTATATTATTATTATTATTATTTATTAATAAGGGGAGGAGTAATACCTTAAGGTATTGTAGTAGATGTCAAAGAAGGGTGGACTTTCCTCTTGCACAATATTAGTGACACTTATATGGAGTTGGCAACATTGACTCAAAGTCCCATCATGAAGGATTTCAATAAGGTGTGATCAAAAAAGAGGAAAGAAGGTTCCTCAACCCAAAGTAGTCACGGAGGTGAAAGAGTGTCGTGTTCAAGAGTGACTCGTTTCCATAAACAAGTTTCATGTATTATTTCCCCAATTTCCCCACCATTTATGGTAAGTACCTCTTTATTTTTGACAAGCTTGAGGAGAATAACATATACTTGATCTATAAGTTCATCCTTCAGATGAATCCTTCTGATTATGTTTAACAAAGGAGTGGTTCAGTCTCATCATGCTTGATGAGTCCTATGATGTGTATGTTTCTATGAGTCCAACAAAGGTTTAACTCGACTTCTTTTTCATGTTTAGAGAGTTTAAAAAAGAGGCGAAAAATAAAATTCTGAGAGGTTCCTTTTCACAAATTTAGTCCCTTGGGCCCGAAAAGGCATAAAACAATACCTAGGAGAACCTTTTAGCCATGTTTTGCTAAGTTATTCCTTTTTCATAAATAATCTATCCAGTCTAGAAAAGGCTTTTACTAATACTAGGAAGACGCCCTTTCATTTACTTTAACAAGTTTGAAAGAGATAATTGCTCGACAATATTTTCATATTTTAGGAATCTAAAAAGATCTCAAAGAGGACTCCTCCTGGAGGAACGAGTGATATATAGGGTAACAATTGGTTCTAGTCATACTGGAACTATTCAAAACATGTAGAGGTCAAGAGGTAGGCTAATAATACCACTCATCGTAGTGGTTCCTTAGAAAGGGTAAAACACCAAGTGAAACTGAATGACCGACCAGGCAAATGGTGATGATGGAATGAGAAAACCAAGGATCATCTTGCAGAAATAGGTTGAATAAGTTCATAATAGGTTTCATTTTTACACAAGCTTGAAATAGAGAAAAACTATGCTTGAGAGTGGTTTCACTTTTACACAAGCTTGAAACAAAGAAAAACTATGCTTAAGATAACTATATTTCCCCCAACATAAAGGTAGTGGCACCACCCCCCCCCAAAAGTTTTGTTTTGTTTGCCAACTCTTCTCATGTACTCATATAAACTACTGGTTACTAATAAAAATACGTTCACTAGGAAGGAAGGAACAGGATCATGTGATAGGATGAAATGAAGAGGACACAGAAAGAGAACTATGTTCATGAGTTGTTTCATTTTTATCTGAGCTTGAACCATAGAATAAACTATGCTCATGATAACTTGTTTCATTTGTTAACAAGCTTGACACAATAGAAGAACTATTCCCATGACACCTTGTTTCATTTTTTAATGAACTTGACACAAAAAAAGGAACTGTGCTCAAGGTGACCTCTTTCATTTTTTAATGACCTTGCACACTAAAATAACTAAGATTCAGGTATCTTGTTTCATTTTTTGATGAGCTTGACACAGGAAAAATAACTGTGCTCATGGTTATCTTGATCATGACCTCCAGGAGGCCATGGATTCCAAGAGGTTCTCGTCAAATGGAAGAACAATGCTCCGGAAGGAAGATATATCAAAGGATCCAATGGAAATATTAGGCTCTAATGCCCCCAATAAATGATTCACCATATCACCTAATAGATCTAGGTCAAAATAAGTTGAGCAAAGAGTAAGAAGCTCTTCTTCATCGGTAGGTGCAGGCATGGGATGGGTTACCACATAATTAACCCGTGAGAGGAGATACCCATTGAATATTTGGAACATTTAGGGAAGTTGGATGGTTGGAAATCAAATCATGGTCAACAAATGAAAGATGATCAATAGCCACAATTTTTCCATCATGTGGGAAACACATCACTCGAAAGAGTGTGTGTTATCTGGAAAACTAGTGTCCATTTAGAGCTGCTAGTCCCACTAAGATAGGTAGCTATCTTAGAAACAAACAAACCAAAGTTTCTTGCATTTTCCTTTATGAGAGATAGATGAGAGAGAAGCAGAGAGTACCAACCTCAGTCTTTTGCTTGTCTCCTTGCTTGTTCCCTCCCTCCTTTGACAGAGCTTCGCCACTCCTTCCTCACTTGTCTCACTTTAAAAAACACCTGTAGAGTCCAAGCAATATAATACCATCAAAGCATAGAGATCTATAACCATAAGCAATATAGGATCATATGTACATTAACCATACACACGCATAAACAAATACAAGATTCAGAGATATACAAGCATATGGAGGAAAACTCAAATAGCTTTATTGATAGAAGTAGTAGAAGAGAGGATTACAACCCATCTGTCTAATCCAACACCATCCTCATAGCATGAAAGCCCTCTTCACCTCGTGAAAAGACTAGATCACCCAACAATACAATGCTTCACAAAGAAACCAACAACACTTCCTTACAAAATACAAAATTCCAACCTTTGGATCTCTAGGATGAGGGATCCATATATAAATATTTGTAGGAGGGTAAGTCATCTTCTGGGATTTTGATTAGTGTCATTTCAATGATAGTTCTTGGTTCCACTTGGAGATTTCATGATCTCTTACTCATCCCTGGGCAAATTCAGAGAGGCAAGTGGCAAATGAACAGTTTCTAGAAGATTCTATGGGTTTCCACCTAGCAAACTACCTATGCCATTTGTCTGCTCTCGCTCATCACACCCTACAGAAGGGATTTTCAATATGCATTGCAACGTTTTCATGTGACAGGTGAGATGCATCACACCCTCATCATGGAGCAGTCTGTATAGTCCAATTTTGACCAGTTCCGAGTAGTTTTCCAGGGAGAACTTATAGGAAATGATGTAATTAGCTGACCTTGTTCCTTTAGGGTATGAAACAACACTTTTAGGGGTTTAGAAGCCCTTGGTTTATGGACATATGTGATTGGGGTTGCAGTGCCCAAATATGTGTATAACAGTTGCCCCCTAAAGCATGAGGTCGTAAATCTTTTGATATCGGGTGAAATTCTTTATTATGAGGATCCGAGGTTTTTCGAACTGGAAGGTGACCTGTAATAAGATACAATACAATACATTATCTTCATAATATTTCCATGATCTAGCTGAGGCGGGCATTCCCATGCTTAGCTTTATAAGTTCATTTTCATGTACATAGGACAGACAACCGTCTGTGTGGCAGACTGATGATTCTGGTAGAGCCATCATCCCTTGGCTTGAATGATTATCTGTGCAACTATGATGTACATTTGATGTCTTTATTTTCCTGAATATATTGTAGCCCAGATGGATGAAACTAGATCCAGGGTCTTCAAACTCATTCAATCTTCACCCGAAGTACAAGTCCATCCATGTGAAAAGATGTTCTGGTGTCGAACATGGAAAGACATCGCCTGATTACCAGCTAATGATGTAAGCTGTTAACAGGTGCGAGAGGAATCACTGATAATGATAATGACCCTCAAGGTACTGCACTACAATTCACGTGGTGTGAATACATGAGTCTATGTCAAACACCACGCAAAATCTTTCGGTCAAAGGCCATTTATGTAAACCTGTTGCCGGAAGTGAGAAACTTGCCATTGAGGCATGAAAGCTTCAAAGTAATGAAAGGGTTGTTCCTAAGTTGACTTCTTGGATAATGAGTTGATGTCGACAAGAAGCGACCCATCATAGGAGGGCCTTAATGAATCCCACATCTACAACACGGAACAGAGAAAATGATTTTGTGGAGGTGAAAACGATCTGATGATACGAGTGAAGGTATTGCAGCGGATGAGGCATAAGTTGGGTTGGTGAATTCTCTAAGCAACTTCTCTTGAACATATCAGCGACACTGAAAATGGATCGGTAGCGTTAACCCAAAAAATGAATGGTACGGAGACCAATGGTGATATGACCGGTGAACGGAATAATCCAACCCGACTCAATGATGGTGATGGAGTGAAAGTGTCATGTTCAAGAGAGACCTGCTACCAATGAAGTTCTTCAAGTTTTCTTCCCAAATTTTACCCAGTCATTGCTGACCAGTACCTCTTTATTTTTGTCAAGCTTGACGAGGATAACATATGCTTAATCTATAATTTTCCCTTCGAGCAAACCTGTCGCTATGTTTTAGCAAGCTTAGCGATAATGAAACTCACTCTTGTCTGTAATGGAAAAGTTTGTCGCTATTGTTTTAATGAGTTTAACGACAAAGATAACTCGGTCCTTTTCAGTTTTAGAGAGTCTGAAAAGGGACGGAAAGGAAACTCCAGTAACCCTTTTTCGTAGCATAATCCCTTAAGTCCGAAAAAGTATAAAATAATACGAAAGGGATGACTTTTCCGATCACTTTAATGAGCCGAAAAAGAAAATCACTCGATCTTTTTGTGTAATGATCCCTTAGGTCCAAAAATATTAAAATATAGAGGAGGGATGGCACTTCCAATCACTTTAACGTGCTAGAGAGGCCAATTTCTTGACAATCTTTTTATATTTTACGAGTCTAAAAAGAGCTTAAAAGAGACTCATCTTTGAGGAATGAGTGATATTTTCAGGTAGCAGATGGTTCCAGGTAAGGTTTGGAACTTTTCAATCATGGCAGTGTAAAGAAGATGGCTAACAGAATCACTCATCGCAGCTGTTCTTCAAAAGGGTAAACAATCAAGTGGAGGCGTATGATCGGCTAAAAAGTGGAGGTGATGGTAAGAACACGACCAAAGCTCAAAAGCTAATAGTAATGCGATCACAAAGGTTATTTACCAAAAGTGTTTTCTTTTTTTAATGAGATTGAACTCTGGGGAAACATATGCTCATAGCTAGGTTCATTTTTTAACGAGCTTAAACTTTGCGGAAACATTGCTCGTGATAATAGTTAGAGATGTTTGGTTCACCATTAACACTATGTTCTCTTGACGGTTGTACTACCTGTTCAATTGCTCCATCAAACTGATTACAAATGTAAATACATTCTTGAAAAATGAGTTAAAAAACCAATTTCTTATCTGAATTACGTGAACAGTAACATAAAAGTAGTTTTTACCTCTCATTTTACCATTTCATTCAAATTTGGGATTGTTGGAGCTCTGGAGGTGTTTTCCCCCTCGATTTTCATCAGCTGATTTTGGGAGATTTTGTGGAATATTTTCGGCATCGTCTAGACCAGGTAGGAGCTAACCATGAGCTCTTCAATTGCATTCTTTCCTTTTCTGATTCTGTGCATGTTTTCCTGTTTTTCTGGGCCTCTGGGATTTGAACATTTGTTCTCTCCCCATCACACCTAGTACACATTGAAAGGTGTGACACATACTGAGCTGGTCATTGGCCAGTTAGTATGCATCCCACCCAGTACACAGCCAGGGTGCAACGGGCGCAAGGAGGAAAGTTTATGCATTGATTTTTCATGGAAATTTTGCCTGTTTTTGCCCAAATCAAGATCCTAATTCTTCTCTTGTTTGTTTTTTTAGAGATTCATTGGAGCAAGATGGTTGTTACATGGCATGAACGTGAGTAGGAATAAGAGGATATGATTGCCTTACATGATCTGGGTACGGTGACTACATTGTGGAACTATGGCTTGCTCAAGTTCTTCCACATATCCAGCATGAGGCAACAAATCAACTTGTTGCAATATCTTCTCGATGCATGGGATCCTACCAACCAAGTGTTCCAGATTAGAGGAAAATCCATCCCTTTGACTGTTGAGGATATCTACTTCTTGACCGATTTATCGAGGCGTGGTGCCCCTCTCTCACTATTAGGTTCCGCCCATGGGGGCGAATCTGTGAGGGATTATATTCACCGATTCTGTAGAGATGGATCTCAACCGAGCAGGGACAACAAGATCAGTATTTGAGATGTCACTAACCGGTCCTTGAGGACCATCTTATTCACCTTTGCTAGATTGGTTGGTAGTGTGGCTCTTCACTTGGCCAACAGGTCCTATATGCGGTATGCCTTGGAATGCATTGAACCAAAGGTATTTAACTGGTGTGATGCAGTACTTCCAGTGATAAAAGAATAACCTACCAAGGTGAAGAACGAAAGATCCAAGAACTTTGGTTATGGTTCTATTATGACTGCTTTCACCTTGAAGAAGATCCCACTGATGCAACCAACATCGATAGAACCACAGATGCAGAGATGGGTTGATCTTATGGCTAGACATGATGGTTAGTCACAGAGTTCATTCTCTGATGCCTTCTTTCAGTGGTTCAACCGTCAGCAGATGGTTTATGCCAAGTATCCATATGCTGGGATGGATTTCTGGGGCGACCCAGATTTGGTGTTGTCAGCTGGCGAGCAGTGGGGTGTTATAGGTAAAAGATCTGACCATATCTCTATTTATTTCTTTTATAACATTCTTGTGTTTTTTAAATGTTATCAAGACTAATCAAACTCATATATTCATGCAAATATTGGACCAGTGCGACCAACAATGTGCCCGAGGGTAGCAGCTACCGTTCCAGCAGGAGAGGCTGTAGGGAGGGTTGTCCTTCGCGATCTGGACATAGCTGAGACCCTTGCATTATTGCAGGATCAGATCAAGGGTCTCACCCTTGGTATTCCGGATGTGAGGACCGATGAGTTACCTTTGAGATTACAACACCATACTATTGGCATGCTGAGTCGATGGACTAGGCTCCTACATATGATCACACAGGCGGTGACTTATTATCACCAACACCATTAGTCTAGGGTGCTTTCCTGCATTTTTGAGTTTCTGGGTTGTATGACCGATTTTTTCCTGGACACAAAACATTTTGTAAAAACTATAAACAGTTATATATGTTTTTGATTTTCGGAGCTTTATTTTGGTTAAGTTATATGATCCTGATGCAAATGTTGATGAAATGCTTTTCTTTTATAAATGTTGCAAATGTCTATCTAACACATAATTCACTAATGAACCAGTTAATGTGTTTAAGTTTCTGGAAATGTGCTGATATTGAATAGAATCAAACTGCCTTTCCAAAATCCTAACCCTTAGGAACATACGATAGATAGTTGGATTCTGAATGGAATAGATACTGGTAAGCTGTAAGATGACGAGTTGTGAGTCTAGCCTGACAACAAGTCGGCGTATGCCATGTGCGATGGCATCAGAGAGAAGCTCTATCAACGTGCTATATTCAACGATGTTGTTCATTTACCGACCAATACATACCCCTCTGAAACTCACTAACTCGCCACTTGGATCAAAGATGGCCCAGGCTGCAGAAGATAGGTTCTGCGTACTATGACTAGCTCCGTCGGCATATCCAACAAATGATTCCATTATGTTTGACATTTTCAACAAATGCAAAAGTGGATTACCTAACCAAAATGATCAGTCTTGACGAAAACAAAAAACGTAACAAAAGCATATAAAGAGATTACTAAACTTAATCAAGCATAGTAACGCTTAAAGTACAACCCATTTCGGGGTTGCGACAGTGGAATCCCATCATAATCTACTAGCTCGTAGGCTCCTTTTGCTAATACTAGCTTAACAATGTAGGGACCCATCCACAATGATTGGAACTTACCTGCTCCCAATTTATTGGATCCCTGATCGTAGAGTAAGACCATGTCACCTTTTGAGAAGACACGAGGCTTGACATTCTTGTCAAATTTCGCCTTGACTCATTTCTTATGAGCTTCGTTAGCCAAGGAAGCATCATGACGGGTTTCATCCAACTGGATTAGTTCCAAGAAACAAGGCTCTTCTTTTGAAGTTTTGGGGAGAAGGTCGACTGCGAGCTTGAGAAATGAAATTTCACACTGAATCAGTAAGATTGCTTCCATGAGATACACCAGCTGAAAGGGTGTAAATCCAGTTGCATTTCTCACCAATGTCCGGTATGCCCACAAGGTTGAGTACAAGATTAGGTTCCAACTCCGTTTGTGGACACCAATCATCCTTTGTAGCATGTGCTTCAGGACTTTGTTGATGGCTTCAATTTGTCCATTAGCTTGCCGATAATATGGAATAGAACTGTCGTGGGATAGTCCTAACTTGGAAGTGAATTCAACCATCATGTGATTGCGGAAATGCGATCCATGATCTGTTACCATAGCCTGTGGAATATTGAATCTAGAGACTACATGATTGAAAAATAAAAGAGTAGTCATTTCACCGCTGTTGTTTAATGTAGGCATCGCCTCGGCCCATTTTGTAAAATAGTCAACTGTGACTATGATATACCCATGCCCCCAGATCGAGGTGGGGTTATATGTCATGAAATCTATGCCCCATTTGGTGAATGGCCCAACAGAAACTATTGGATGTAGAGGTGCAGGTGGTATTCTGGTTTTGCGGTCGAAGATTTGACAAGCATGAAAACTTCTGATTGCGATTATACAATCTTTGAACGTTGTTGGCCAGAAGTAATCTGCTCATAAAATATTTTGCACTATAGCGTAACTAGATTGATGCCCACCACATGTGCCTGAATGATAATCATTCAAGACCTTTTCGGCCCCCTCATGGGTGAGGTACCTTCACAGAACTGTATCGATACCACGACGGTAAAGTGCATCACCAACGATCATGTAGTCTTTTGCTTGGTATCGAGTACGTCGTTGTTTTGAGCGAGAGGTGTTAGGCCTATATGTTTGGGTTTGGAGATAGATATTATATCTCCATACCACAGATTTCTAGATGATATCAAAAACAAAGATTCATCCACGATTGATGCTTTGGATGTTGAATCGTTGGACGATGATGGGAAGCTGCGTAGTAACTCCGTGAAAACCAGAGATTTCTTTGATTTGGATTTTACAAATTTCAGATCAAACTCTTACAAAATGGCTATCCATTTCGAATATTTGCCCTTGAGTAACTGACGCAATAGAATGTAAGTCATAGGGTTGCAATCTGACAAAATGGTAGTTTTGCAAAAGAGAATATAGTGTCGAAATCTCTGTACTGCTTGAACAGCTACAAGAGCCAACTTTTCAACATAGGAGTACTTGCTTTCTGTATCATTTAAGTTTTGACTTAAATAATAGATAGGATGTTCGATTCCATTATCTTCTTGAACTAAAACCATGCGATGGTCATATCTGTTGCAGCTAGATACAACTTATAGTCTTTTTGATAGTCAGGAGCGTACATTAATGATGCTTTTATTAGGGATTCCTTTAGAGCATCAAAGGAAGCTTGCGTAACCTGATCCCAGTTAAAGGGCACTTCTTTTTTCAAAAGATGTTTATAGCTTTTAGCAATTTCAGTGTAATTTGGAATGAACCTCCTCAAAAAGTTTGATTTCCCTTGGAGTTTCTAAATCTGAAGCAAATTTGAAGGTGGAGGCATATCGATGATTGCCTAAACCTTACATGGGTCGAGCCAAATCCTGTCCTTAGAAACTATGAAACCAAGTAAATGACCAGAACCGACACAAAACACACACTTGTGTGGATTGAGTCGTATCTTGTAGTGTTGGGAACATAGAAATATAGCTCTCAAATGCTGCGTATGATTAGTCCTTTTTCGCAAATGAGCCAACAGATCGTCAAGATATGGTTGAATGATGTTCTTGATGTCATGGAAGGCATAATTCATAGTCCTCTGAAAAGTTTCCCCTGTGTTCTTTAAACCGAAAGGTAACTTACGGTACGCGAATGTGCCCCACGGACATATAAATGCAGTCTTCGACTAGTCTTGTGGGAGGATATTAATTTGATAATACCTGGAAAATCCATCCATGAAGGAAAATATTTCGCATTTGGCACACTCATCAATTTGGTCGATGAAGGGTGTAGGGTAGTTGTCCTTTGGACAAGCTTGATTTACATCCCTGTAATCAACGTACACTCTAATTGTTCCTTGTTTTTTCATCACAGGAACAATATCTGATAACTAATCAGTTAGAGGAACCAGGTAAATGAAACCAGCATGTAAAATTTTTTCAACTTCTGCTTTGATGATAACAGCTTTCTTCGGGTGCACCTACCAAATCCGTTGTTGTAACTGCTTGACATCTGGATACATCTTAATTTCGTGTTCAACTATGCTCGACTCAATGCCTAGCTTTTCTTCATATGACCATGCAAAGACATCTTTGAACTCGTGAAAGAGAGCGCAATAGATTTCCAGTTCTGAAGAAGAGCAAGATTTTCCAACATGAATATTCTCTACAACATCTGGTTTGGTCGAGATATTTGTGGCGATAGTTTCATCAATATGGACAGATTTCACTCGAAATCCACCCTATTTACAGTATTTGAAAGAAAATAAAAAACTGAAGGATGATTAAGGTCACTGGAACAATCTTCTTGGTAATCCAGAAGATGGGAAGGATAGTGGTAATCTTCCCATGGTTCCTCTCGTATCATCATTGACTGAAAAATTCCTTCATCTGTAGAATGTACACGCGACCAAGGATTTGAAGAGGTACCATATTCCTTAGACCTATCTATCCAAACAATCAATGAGCTTTGATTTGGGTTTGCCACCCAGGCCGAGAAAATTGATTGCTACAATATTTCTATTGGGCTTGGAGGCAATACTTGGAGATTATCCATGTTAACAAAATTTTCAGAAATCTTCTGAATCATTGTAGATATAGAAGATATCATATTGCAGGTTTCCACCGTGGCCATTTCCACCAGATTGTTTGGAGGCAGTAGGGAAAAAGTACCCATTAAGGTAGGGTCTTTTAGGAGGCCTACTCTGATATTTTGAAGCAATTGAGAGCTTCCATGGATCATTGAAATGCTTCCTGTAACTTGTGAAATGTTGGGGAGGAAGCTTTGTGATCAACAATTGTAATTCCTCCTTGAAAAGGAAATGTAATATTTCTAAAGTATGTTGACACAACTACAACCATAGCATAAATCTAGGGCCTTCCTAGTAGGATATTGTAATCGAGGTGTCCATCGATAACTTCCACGCCAATTTCTACTATCTTGCCCCCAATTCAACATGCAAGTTACTTAAAATGCTGTACATGGTGTATGTTCGTCCATCAAATGCTTTTAATGTCGTTGATGATCGCGACAAGGGTGGTGAGCCAAAAATTTTCCAGCAACTCATTGACATAATGCGTGTAGGTGCCCCCCATCAATAATTGTTCGATGGACAATTTTGTTGAGGGCTTTCACTTGTATGAGGAAAGCGAGTTGAGCCGGTAACTGAGGTTCGTATCCTTTATGATTAAAGGCCACAAGATTGGAATCCGCTGGGTTAATCCCACCTATTGCTGATAATAGAGCCTGCTTTTGGGAGGGGAAATTTTGCAGTACTTCAAGTGTCGACATAGTGGATGGCGATTGGGCCAGATCCTCTATTATATTATAATTTTGTGCTGCTTGAGCATGAGGATTAAATGTCGATTTGTGTACTACTCCCTTTGGCAGCTTTATTGTTAGCTCAAGAATGATGGGTAGCGCAACTTCGGTTGAAGTTGTTGTTGAACTACTAGGTTGATCTGTAGTCTTGTTGTTCGACAGCTGTGGATTCCCGTAATCTTTATTCCTTGTCAATATCAAAGCATCATTTCACTGTTTCGAAATGGACAATATAAGCACTTGGGATGGGGAAGCATTATCGATGGCAACCAGATTGGTTTCTGGGTTTGGAAACAGATCAGTCAATACCACTGAGGTTTTTGAACTCTTGAATAACTTCTTAATCTCAGCTTTATGCGGACAATCTCTTGTTCAATGGTCTTTATCACATATGAGACATGGCCGATTAGGTTTCATTTTCCTAGAAGGGTTTTCAAAAGATTTTTCAAGAGACGAATCATCCTGTTTCTTCTTTTTGCTTTTCTTTTTCTTCTTTCCCCCTAGTTGCTTCAGTTCTTTGCCTTTGTCGGTTGACATGGCATTAACCTCCAAGGTGGGAAGTTTGTCATTTTCCTTTTTACTGGAAACTACAAGGGCTTTACCAAATGAGGCCTTCGCAGTTTGTGTACATGAGGTACCAATCACGCCGTCGACATTATGAGAGTCCCTGTTCAATCTAGGAGGAGGAGGAACGGAAAAATCCGGTCTAGGAGCATCAGGAATTTTGTCGTAGAGCATGCCAGACTGAGTATAGATCAAGTCTAGATAACAATGACTTGCTCTTCAGTGACAACTGCTCCCTTGGTCACATCTTCTGTAATAGAAGGTAACAATGACTTAATAAACCATTCATCTAACAACTGATCAGGAACATATGTCTTTACCATTCTACGATGACGTCACCACTCATGAATATGATCAGATATGTGAGTGGCTGCCATTTGCTTAAAATTGGTAAGAAGCTCCGTTCCCGTTTCGTACCTTATGGGTAAATGAAATGGGTTAAAAAGGTGGTGGCAAGGGCGTTGAAGTTATCGAATGAAGCTCTCAGAAATTCGATGTACCAATTTGTTGCCGGACCAGTTAACGTTCGCTGAAAATGGCAAAGCCTAATGGAATCATCATTGAGAGTGTTGGATGAACACCATAGATGAAAGGTCATCACATGATTCAATGGATCTTCACCCAGATTTCCATTGAACTTAGGAATATCTGATGGAATTTTATGAGGAATTGTCGGCCACCAAGGGGCATAAGCAATTGGATCATTTGTTAGCCGATTCAGATCTGGTATTTCTAAAGTTGCTATGAAAGGCAATTGTTGATTCAGGTTTGGCAAAGCATACCCAGGACAAGATGGGATTGCCTGAGCCATGGGTCTTTGCATGTCAACATAATGTATTTGATGCTGATAACTTTGATAAGGTTGATGGGTGTAACCATTAAAATATGATTGTTGGTAGCCGTTTTCAATATACGGTTGCGCATTACCTGCAAATCTTTGTTGCTTAGGCTAAGCTTGCTGGAATTGCAGTTGTTGATATTGCACCAGCCATGGCTGTGAGACCATTTGCTATTGCCCAATACTAGATGTTTGACCAAGATGAGGGGCTATAATACCTTTTTGAGCTTGAGTCGCTTCAGTTAAGGAGCCATTAATCGGCGGTTGTGCTTGAGTCATGGAGACAAAAGGCTGTTGTATTATGACCTGAGAGACTGGAGTTTGACATACAACAGGTAGCGCTTGTACTTGCGACACCATCACAATAATTGGTGTAGTGGGAATGCTCAACACAGGTTGATTTTGTTGCATTGAATATACAACTCTCAGCTGTCGAGGCAGTATTGGTACCCAACCACTGGATGCGATTCCAGCTTGACCCGAATTCTGTTGTGAACTCTCATATGGTTGTTCTCTCGGAGGGAACAATGAAAAGGCATACTGCCCCCCATATGGTGGCAATCTAGTGTTCAAAGGGAAAATTGGCCTTTGGAGACTGGACTGCCCAAATTGATACTGTTGTGAAGGATCAATTTGCTGAGACTCAACATGAGAAATTCCAGATAAGGTTCCGGACGAACAAATAGGAACAAACCATACTGTCAAAATAGTCCCTGGGTGGACTCCATCTAGTGGTTGAGAACTAGGTGGGACAGATGGTAAACCAGCGAACATTGTCGGAGTGGCGGAAGGAGGTTCTGCTGCTGTTGTATCAGATGACACAATCCTAGATGTCGATGGTTGTTCAGACATATCAAGTCTATCCAAAAGATTTCCTAGCGATTGTACAAGAACTTGTGATGAAGGGCGACTAACTTTTGTAGTAGAAGGATATAGGTGGATCCCAATTCCAAAATGCAATGGAGTACTGGATGGAAAATCCTCCACAATCTCTTCTATAGCAATCAGTCCAGGTAGAAGAGGCAGAACGTCAGGTCCGTAAAATATTTCTGGTGCTGAAGAAGGTATAGACTCTGCTCTGTAGCAACAGATGTTGGAGGGGTGACACCTTCCGAATCAGCCCTAGATGGAGCTGGTTTAGGAATCAAAGTGTTTACTGTTACACTAGGATCAATTCTAATGTCCTCTTGTAACTGCGGAACTTGTTCTGTAGAGGCAGGGATACCAGAAATAGTTGGAGTAACTAGAGTCTCTGAGGATGTTGAAACACGAGTTCAAATAAACCAACAGACTTTGACCTAGTTAAATGAGATCACTTGGCCCAGAATGGTTTCTTTTCCAGAGTCAAGGATAGTTGACTCGTTAGTCTCTACGAACGATGGGGTTTTGATTGACTTTCTTCCATGATTGCAGATTACTTGATCAAATCAAAATAAAAATGGGAAAATGTTATTTTGAATTAAATGAATTTTATGACGCTCTGAAACAACTTGCTTTTTCAATTTTTAAGAGTTGAGAAAAAGCTAAAGATGACTCTAGTCGCCTTCAATTTTTAATGAGCCTGAAGTGACAAGTGCTCATATGGACCTTTTCTTTTAAGGAGTCTGAAAAAGAACAAAAGTGACTACTCTGGAAATCTAGATAGAGGGATTACCAAACCAATCGCAAAACTGCAGAATACTTTTTACGTACGGCAGTCAATCTTCCCGAATGCTGTTTTTAGTGCATTGTGATCCATAGGGCAGCAGACACGGCTTCCTAAGGATAAAGGATATAGCCTATTGTGGTCTCCCAATGTATACTTTATGGTACATGGGAGCACAAGTCCATACTGGAACTTGTCATATCAAGAGGAGGAATCACCCAAACTACGATGAAAACGATAGTTACCAAGCTTTACGACGCCAGAATACATCTCTAGCCGAGACTTCTAGATGTTGTGCGTTAGGTTCCAAAGCGTTTTTATGTTCATTGAGGTTTATTTTACAGTTGATCTTTCTTAAGAAGTTTTCCTTAAAGGTTCACCACGTGATGTAAATATACAATTCCTAAATATGCAATCTAAGATGATAAACATTCGTTTACTTTCTTTTAGCAATGAAAATCCTAACTACTAAGGAAAGAGAAGTAAAATTCTTTCAACATAGAGCATAGAGCACACCCTAGATGCACTTTCCTAAATCAATTTCTGCATGCAGTCTAAATGAAAATGCACATGCATGAATTTGTTTTTTAGTTTCATTAATGTGATAATGACAAAAATAAAACTAAGTATAGATGTGAACTATCTTTCTTCAAAGTGACACTTTAGCAATTTCTTTTCAAAACGAAAGGAAGATTTAGACGACACTTTCAATTTCGACTTGAAAACTACTTTCAAAACTCTAAAGAATTGATAATTCAAATAAAATACAATGGAAAAAGTGTAATCGACTATCTAAAAGAGGAAGAATTTATGACACTCTTTTCTTTGATTGAAAACGACACTTGCAACACTTTCAAATCAAAAGACGACAGTTCGATTAAGCTACTGTTTGCAATGGAGAACTGTAAATGATGAAAAATACATAAATATATTCACAATTCTTTATCAATGGAGGCTGAATAATGCAAAGGGAGAGAGTTTCAACAATGATGTATTGATCATATACAATAAAACTACTGAATAGAGCTGAAAACAATGAAGGAAAAACCAAAATCTAGAGGCAGAAACAGTCTCATTCAATCATCGCACCTGTAACACAGGGAAATAGGGATGCATCTCACTTGCAACACATGTGAGGTGTGATGCATCTAGGTTTCCAATGAGAGACAATGCGATGGTTCAGGGACGAGACTGAGCTTGGTTTTCACTCACAGTTTGCAGGTAAATTCAGCGATTTAAGCTGAGTTAATGATAGACAGTAAACACAAAGTATAGGGGTTGATCTAATGAGGTTATTTAAGCTACCACTAGGGCACTTAGGATGTTTGCAAGTCAGATGTTCAGTTCATAAACTAACCCAGGGATTGATTGAAGTAACGTTGATCTACTTTGCAGTTGCATAGAAAAAGCAGTTCGAAGACTAGCTAGCTTAACTTCAAGCTCCGTCTGTAGTTTATAAAACAAACAACAATAACTATCAATCAAACTATTCACTCCCCAATGGAGTCACCATTTTGTTATCAAGAAAACTAGTGTCCATTCAGAGCTTCTAGTCCCACTAAGATGGGTAGCTATCTTAGAAACAAACAAACCAAAGTTACTTGCGTTTTCCTTTATGAGAGATAGATGAGAGAGAAGCAAAGAGTACCAACCTCAGTCTTTCACTTGTCTCCTTGCTTGTTCCCTCCCTCCTTTGACAGAGCTTCGCCACTCCTTTCTCACTTGTCCCGCTTCTAAGAACACCTGTAGAGACAAAGAAGCAGAATACCATCAAAGCATAGAGATCTATAACCATAAACAATATAGGATCAGATGTACATTAACCATACACATGCGCAAACAAATACAAGATTCATAGATATACAAGCATATGGAGGAAAACTCAAATAGTTTTATTGATAGAAGTAGTAGAAGAGAGGATTACAACCCAACTGTCTAATCCAATGCCATCCTTTGAGCATGAAAGCCCTATTCACCTCATGAAAAGACAAGATCACCCAAAAATACAATGCTTCACAGAGAAACCAATAACACTTCCTTACAAAATACAAAATTCCAGCCTCTGGATCTCTAGGATGAGGGATCCACATATAGATATTTACAGGTGGGTGAGTCAGCTCCTAGGATTTTGATTAGTGCCATTTCATTGATAATACTTGGTTGCACTTGGAGATTTCATGATCTCTTACTCATCCCTGGGCGAATTTAGAGAAGCAAGTGTCAAATGAGCAGTTTTTAGAAGATTCTCTGGGTTTCCACCTAGCAAACTGTCTTTTCCATTTATCTGCTCTCGCTCATCGCACCCTATAGAAGGTATTTTCAGTATGCATCACACACTTTGCATGTGACAGGTGAGATGCATCACACCCTCAACATCGAGAAGTCTATATGGTCCAGTTTTGACCAGTTCTGAGCAGTTTTCCAAGGAGAACTTCTGGGAAATGATGTACTCAGCCGACCTTGTTTCTTTAGGGTATGAAACAACACTTTTAGGGGTTTAGAAGCCCTTGGTTTATGGACATATGTGATTGGGGTTGCAATGCCCAAATATGTCTATAACAGTGTGGACACTACAACATTCATAACATAAATGTAGTCTCATTGTTACACTTCATTTTGTCACCATGACAAATAATCATAAATTGGATCTCTCACCATCATCCAAGTGTCATGAAGCACTCCCTTGGAAGTCAACAACTTATATACCATGAATAAAGTTGAGTTTGTGGATCTCTTGGTACAAAACCCTGCTTTTGAGCATCTACACAGTTTTTCTAAAGAAAAACTACACATGTGCAGTTTCTTCCATTTTAAAACTACACAGAACTATGCTCTGTGTTTGAATAAAAAACGTGCAGGTCAATCAATAAAAAATAAAAATAAAAAGTGAGATCTAGAAGCATTGTTGGGTGAATAATTTTCGACAGAAAGCCTCAAACTCATGTTTATTCGATCCTAACCTCATTTTTGTTGGAACTAATTCCCATTCTTCAAGGAGACTTCATCCCTCTTTTAGTGGATCTCATCCTTGGACTAAGGATCTCAAACTACTTCATTTTGGCATATTTAATCAAGCCATAGGTGGGGGAATAGAGGGAGGCTGCTGAGAATAAGTTTATGCTAGAGTAATCAGGTTCGAGAGCTTATCATTCTTGGAGCAGATTGAGATCAATGGAAGGAGCTTCATAATGTCAAGGCACAGGTTTTGTAGCTCATTTATGTTTCTGAAATTAATACAAACAAGCATTTATTCTCACTTCATTGTATAATGGATTAATTGATTAATTCCATGGATGGTTTATGTTATTTATATTTTTCCATTAGAATGATGTTTGTTACTAGTCTCCTTGATCACTAGTTTGAATTATTGAATCATTTATACAGCATATGCGTTTGATCCTTTGTTGTTTCCATGTGTGAAGGTCTAGATTCAAGCATGGAGAAGCTGAATTGAAGCACAAAGAGGGATCTTCATCAAGCTTGTCATAATAAGGTATGAGTTTCCATTTCTCACCTTGTTAGCTTATGATTCAAGGAAAAATTGATCCAGGGAAGGAATTAGCTTGATTGTCTATTTGTTTCTAGTTCCTTTTAGGATCTAGGGAGATTTCTCTTGTCAGAAAGAGGAATTTATCTGCCTAACAAATTGGCGACCATACTGGGGAACAACTTGTTCTCTTCCATCTCCTTGTTTTTTATTCTCAAACCTATTTTGATAGCTTTATTTCAGTCTTGAAAAGTTAATGATTTTTCGGATTTTGTGATTTGTTTGGATACTTTTTTTTATTTTTCTTTAAGTTTCTCGACCTGCGCAGTTTCTGTTTAGAAACAGAGTGCATATCTGCACATATTACCTTTATTAACATTGCACATGCGCATGCACATTGTACTATATTGTCTACCTGTGCATACTTCGAGAATTTTTGGAAAAAATAGTTTTTCCTCTCATTAAAGTCTGAATTTTTTGTTTTCAAGGTTTCATTACATTTGTCTCTGACTCCAGTTAGTCTCCATGTGTTTGATCGAGTGTTTTGAAGGAGTTTTCTTGAGATTTTTCCATTTTCAAGGATTGAAAGATAGGGTTAAAAATTAGTGTTTTGATGAGATATGCTTCATGTGCTGCATTGAAAACATGAGTCATTTTTATTCTGGTACTAAAGTTTAATCAAAATTGCACTTTATGCATTGATTTCATAACATTCATTCAAGCATTTTAATTTTATGGATTTCTTTGGGTGTTTTGAATTTGAATTCCTTTGGTCATTTGTCAAAGATTTGTCTAGTTTCTTAATAATTGTGTTTGAGTGTTAATTGCCTTTGAGTGTCTCTATTTTTGATCTTTGGAATTTTCACCCGATTTCCTTTACTTACACTTGATTGATTCTTTAGTTGTATTAGTGAAGAGAAGTAATCTTGTTGTTCTTTTGCTTATTTGGAACCATCTTGTGTTTGTTTTGAAGAATTCTCTTGCATATATTATATTTGCATATTTAGAATTCTCATTTCATGAACAAAAATTGGGCATAGATTACATTTGCATCATGTTCATAGAAATTGTGCATAGATTAAATTTGCATAGTTTTCACAGAAATTGTGCATAGATTACATTTGCATAGTTTTTAGGAAAATTGTGCATAGATAACATTGCATGGTTTACATATTAGAGCTTTAAATTGCATTGGAAAAATTAGAAGTGGTACTTTTTGGAGTTAATATTTTAAAGAAGAACCTCTTTACGTACTCTAACTAGAATTCATCGAAATGAAGAGATTACAAAATTCATATTTGATACATTATATTTTTGAGTCAAGTCATAATACCATGAGTTTCACGTCCATTTACCCTTTGAGTAAGTAACAACTTAATAACATAGCATTAAAAAATTCATCTAGATTTTTTTTTTTAGGGTTCTTGCCACCTACACTAGCTTAAGTATAGGGCTTTGGAATAGGGAAGGAAGTAAAGTTTCCAAAGCTACAAACGAACAATAGAATCTTGAGTTAGGGAGAGAAATCCAATTATTTCAGTTTTTCTCTAGGAAGCTCTTCTTATACATGAGTTAAGCACGCGATCATGTCAGATCTGGTGAACTGATTGTACCGACTTCATTGGCTATGATAGAGTGATTTGCACATATTAAAATAGTGTTGAAAGGTACTTGGGGTCACTTGAAAGTAAACCTCCAATAAACCGCATTGAGGAGCTTTCAAGGGGATTGAGATTTGTTACTTTGCCTTTGCATGTATGTCTGATTTATGACTGTCCCCTAGGTAAATTGTTTTAGTTGGTAAACTTAGTGACCAAAATCCTAGGGCTCTGCCTAAGGTGATGACAGAGGGAAGGTCCTGCTGTACCTGGAACAAACATTGACTAGACTCACTTGGACTTTTTAGAGGGTAATCTTTGCTCGAGATGGAATAAGAAAATTTACTTGCACTAGATTGTTTCATTAAGCATATTGTTAGGGTAACTGGTTCTAAATGGCCATATCTATAAAAAATTTCACTATGATCTCCGCGACGTTGGATTTCATCACCAACTAGTAAATATTGATCTCTATGAAAGGTGAGTTTGTATGGTTTGAATCCCTATATTTTTTAGCATGTTTTACTTTGTTTATTTTTACTTTTTACAAGACCTTAGGTGTGGATTGTGAATATTATTTAATTTTAATTACTGTAAATTTATTTGGATTGGATATAATGGAAAGAATGCTGGAAGTTACCGATAGATACCTTCCTTTTAATGGGAATCCTAATCCTTTTCATGATTTTGCAAATGTCGGTCCTCCTTATATGGCTACAGTGTCACTTCTTGGGTTCATGATAGGTTTACCTATATGGTTGTTCTCAACTTATTTAATTCCAAATACTCCAATTTTACTAGCTCAACCGATTTTTTCACCTGAACCAAGTTCTCCATCTCAACATCACCAACCTATTGTTGACCCTTTACCTTCATCCAAAATGTCCTCCTCCCTTTCTTCTTCTTCGCTTGGTAAAAGCCTTGATGTTAGTAACCAAGTGACTAAGAAGAAGAAGAAGCAAGATAAGAAATTAGTTAACCAACCAATTATAGTTGTAAGTATTGGTAATGTTGAGGGAACTTCTATAATGCATCGTAAGCCAAAATACCCTTGAAAACTTCGTAAGGGTGACCACTTCCTTATCAATTGTCCTGGTATTCCTAAGGTTTTGGAAGTATGGTCAAATAATTCTCATCAACTTACTGTTGATCGATTAACCCATGATTCTCATACTCTAGGGAAAAATTTTAAGGTCAGGTTTCCTTGTAGGTTATGCAAAGGGGCTCATCATAGTCACCTTTTCCATCACATGGATGAAGCCTCAAAATTGCTGGAAAAAATTACTATTTCACAACAAAAAATTCCAACTAATTACCATGAACTTTCTCCCCATCTACTGTCAATTGACAAAGTGATTGATCCAAATCCTTGTATAGTCAATTCCACTCTTCCATTGGAGGGTGAAACATGTATTACTCTGGTTGATGGACTATTTGTTGATTAAGTGGTTGAATCGATTCCAACTTCGTTCGATCCCACTCTCCCTTTAGAGAGTGAAATTCATACCACTAAGGTTCTTCATGTTACTTCAAATTATTCTACACATGGGGGAATTTCATCTATTGCTTTTGAACCTCGTCCAAGTAATGAGGCTAGTTATTTTGATTGGAATAGACTGATAGGACCTCGTCTTCCTTCTTCCACCCCTTTGCAAATCATTGTAAAGGATTATGGTAAGAATGTGCATCACACCCATGTAGATGAAGGTGCTTCTGTCAGTACGTTATCCTTGACTACTTGGCAGGCTTTGGGTTCCCGTCAGCTTGTGCCTGTTACACAGAATCTGTTAGCTTTTAACAAAACCATTAGTGTACCTTTAGGGATCTTTCCCAAGTTACCTATTACTCTTGAAGGTAAAACTGTTTGTATTGATCTTATGGTAGTCCAAGGACCCTTAGATTTCAATTTTGTCCTTGGGCGAGACTATGTTTATGCCATGAATGTTGTTGTATCGACACTCTTTCACATGATGTTCTTCCCTCACAATGGAAAAATTGCGACGGTTGATCAACTTTCATACGTTGATCTTGCTTTGAATACCATTCATCCGACACCCTTGAGTATTCCCTATATGGAAGTGGTACCTCCTCCACCATGGGTTAATTATGTGGAAACCTCTCCCATGTTTTCAATTACCAATGCAAGCGAGCATCTCACTATCTGCTCGACTTCTTTTGACTTAGATTTGGTAACTGATGTGGTAAAAAATTCAACAAAAATTCAATGGGGTCATTTGAATACGATTTTATTATCCCTATTGATCCCCTTGACATGTGTTCCTTCCAGTGAATTATTCTTCCATATGATGAAGACCTTTTGGAAGCAATGATCAAGGGGTGTCCCTTGTCATGTGTTTCTTCCATATGGAAGCCATGAACAACTTCTTTTGAGGATAGTTCTTTTCCCGTGTCAACCTCATTAAAAAATGAAACATGTCTTTATGAGTATAGTTCCTTTTCTTGTGTCAAGATCATTAAAAATTGAAACAAGGTTCTATGAGGATGGTTCTTTTACTATGCCAACCTCATTAAAAAATGAAATGAGATCCATGAGCATAGTTCCTTTTCTTGTTTCAAGCTCGTTAAAAAATTAAACAAGTTCCCATGAGGATGGTTCTTTTACCGTGTCAATCTCATTAAAAAATGAAACAAGATCCATGGGGATAGTTCTTTTACTATGTCAACCTTGTTAAAAAATGAAACAACTCTTTATGAGGATGGTTCTTTTACTATGTCAACCTCATTAAAAAATGAAATAGGTCTCATGAGGATAGTTATTTTATTGTGTCAACCTCGTTAAAAAATGAAACAAATCCTTATGAGGATATTTCTTTTCCTATGTCAAACTCGTTAAAAAATGAAGTAGGGTTCCTTGAGGATAGTTCTTTTACCGTTTCAAACTCATTAAAAATGAAAATTTTTATCTGAGTATAGTTCTTTTACCATGTCAACCTCGTTAAAAAATGAAATAGATCCTTATGAGGATGGTTCTTTTACTGTGTCAACCTCATTAAAAAATGAAACAACTCTTTATGAGGATGGTTCTTTTACTGTGTCAAATGAAACAAGTGCATAAGGATAGTTCTTTTCCTGTGTCAACCTCATTAAAAAATGAAACATGTCATTATGAGCATAGTTCCTTTTCTTGTGTCAAGCTTGTTGAAAAATGAAAGAAGGTTCCATGAGGATGGTTCTTTTATTGTTTCAACCTCGTTAAAAAATGAAATAGTACCCATGAGTAGAGTTCTTTACTTGTGCCAAGCTTGTTAAAAAATGAAATAAATCCTCCCCTATTTGAGTTGAGTCTTTAACTAGATTTCATAAATGTTAAGTCGAGTCTTTATGATATCGTAAACAAGCCTTCATTTCATCCACCTATTAGTAACTTGTAGTCTACTCAAGTGATTGAAATGAAGTTTGGTGGGAACGTGCCCTTGCAGTCATTATGCGGGGGGCATGAAAACTTATCTCAAGAACAATTTTCTTTGTTTCAAGCTTCTGTAAAAATGAAACCACCCTCAAGCACAATTTTTCTTTGTTTCAAGCTTGTGTAAAAATGAAACTTATCTTGAGTCTATTTTGATTATTATTTTCAAGACTCATTAAACTCATGAAAATCTTGAGCTCATTTTGCTATATTTTCTTTCTCATAAAACGTACATGAAAATGCTGAGTTTTTTCTGTCTTTTCCTACTCATTAATTAAATTGAAAGTCGGTAAGATGAGTATATTTTTATCACTTCTTCAAACTCATTAAAACTTACGAAAAAGCGAAACCATGGAGTCCTCTTTTAAGCCCCTTTTCAGAGGATTTCAAAATGAAAAGATTGCAGAGTACTTGCTTGCTCGAACTTGTAAAAGTAAATGAACAACCATCCACTTAGTATAAGTTTACCCCTTTTACGGATTGAGTTAGGACTATTTACGAAAAAGGTATATGTTGACCGAACATGGTCAATAGAGTTATCTCTTGTATTATTTTATCCTTTTTTGGACCTAAGAGACTAAAACTGAGAAAAAGAACCTGATGGAGTCTACTTATTTTTTATTTTGACTCTCTGAAATTGAAAAACAATGAGCATTACTTTCTTCGATCTTATAAAAATTTTACGGTAAAAGAACTGAATGAGTTTCCTTTTTTGTGTTTTTTTCAAGCTCTTAAAAGAAAACGAAATCGAGTTACTCCTTTACAGTACTCATAAAAACTAAGTAGTATAGGACCTGTTAAGCATAATGCAATCGAACCATTCCTTCTTAGGGTTCATTAAAAATAATTCAATGGACTCATCCGAAGGATGAGATTACAATCCAAGCATATGTTATCCTCCTTAAGCTTGTAGAAAATAAATAGGTACTTGCCAGTAATGGTGGGGGAATATTGAGAAGAAAAGTTCGTTTCTTGTATTTCAGGTAGTATGTCTCTCTTGAAGATGACACTCCATCACATATCTATTCGGGTTGGGGAATTCATTTGTCTCACAGTCAATCAAACCTTATTGAAAGTATTCAGTTGGTTTTGGGTATTATCGTTGAGTCAAATAATTCCAAATAATTTTGTCATGTCACCAATATGTTCAAAAGAAGTCTAAACATCAGTTCAAATTACCTTGCAATTTGTAGCCTTCAATCACATCGTCCATCCTTGAGTCAGTCCTTGCAAACTATTTTCAAAACATGAAATTGTGTTTCATGTCGTAGGCTTTCCTACGACAGGTCACTTCTTATCGACTTCATTTCATTATCTAGGAAGTTGATCTAGAAACCTTTAGTACCTTGAAGCCTGCATGCCTTAATACCATGTTTCTTGCCTTCGATGATAGGTTCTTATCATTGGTCTTCGATCGAACGATTCTATGAGTGTTCAACTTCAGATCACTTGTTTGCACTTCATAGATTGTACTGGAAGTACCTTGAGAACCATTGTCATTATTGGTGGTTTCTCTTGCACTTGTTAATGGTTCACATCATTGACCGGTAATCAAGTGGTTTCTACCATGTTCGACTTCAGGACATTTATTCGCATGGTTAGATTCGTACTATGGATCGAAAGATGTAGATCGAGACCATATATCTAGTTTCATCCATCTAGGTTGCGAGGAGTTTTGTATTCATAATTATACAAAGAGTTTTATGTTTGATGGTTGTGTCCATCCTATATCTACTTTGACATTATGTATTTCCATAATGTGCTTTAAGAATTTTATGTTTTGAGTATGGGAATACTTACCTCAGTGATGATTATTATATAACATTGTAATCCCTGTTTGATTGTTGCAAGTTTCCAACCATGATCTCCGATCCAATCCTTGATATGATAAAGTATTTCAATCCTCAAACTTTTTTGACTTCGCACTTTAGGGGGAAATTTGTTACACTTCATTTTTTCACCACGACAAATAATCATCAAAATTGGATTTATCACCATCCATCCAAGTGTCATGAAGCACTCCCTTGCAAGTCAAAAACTTATATACCTTGAATCAAGTGGAATTTCTAGATCTCTTGGTACAAAACCCTGGTTTTGAGCATCTGCGCAGTTTTTCTGAAGAAAAACCACACAGGTGCAGTTTCTTCCACTGTAAAACTGCATTATGTGTTTGAACAAATTCTGTGTAGGTCAATCAATAAAAAGTAACAATAAAAAGTGAGATCTAGAATCATTGTTGGTCAAATCATTCCCAACAGAAAGCCTCGAAATCATGTTTATTTGAGACTAACCTCATTTTTGGTGGAACTATTTCCCATTCTTCAAGGAGCCCTCATCCCTCTTTTAGTGGATCTCATCCTTGGACTAATGATCTGAAACTACTTCCTTTTGGCCTATTTAATCAAGCCATAAGTGGGGGAATAGAGGGAGGTTGTTGAGAGTAAGTTTATGCTGGAGTAATAAGGTTGGAGAGCTTAACATTCTTAGAGAGGATTGAGATCAATGGATGGATCTTCACAACGTCAAGGCACGCGTTTTGTAGCTCATTTATGTTTCTGAAATTAATACAAAAAAGCATTTCTTCTCACTTCATTGTTTAATGGATTAATTGATCAATTCCATGGATGGTTTATGTTATTTATATCCCTCCATTAGAATGATGTTTGTTACTAGTCTCCTTGATCCCTAGTTTGCATTATTGAATCATTTATGCTGCATATGTCTTTGATCCTTTGTTTTTTCCATGCATGCAGGTCTAGATTCAAGAATGGAGAAGCTGCATTGAAGCACAGAGATGGATCTTCACCAAGCATGTTGTAATAAGGTATGAATTTCCATTTCTCGCCTTGTTAGCTTATGATTCAACGAAATATTGTGTCAGGGAAGGAATTGGCTTGATTGTCTGTTTGTTTCTAGTTTCCTTTTAGGATCTAGGGAGATTTATCTTGTCAGCAAGAGGAATTTATCTGCCTAACACTTGCCCAAGGAGAAAATTCAAATCCAAGGGGCCTAGGACTACCATAACATAAATACATACAATTTTTCCTTCCAAAGTAACATGAAGTTGAGGAAGGATCCCTAAAGGTTAACTGGTTCTTTTGTTAAAATCCAACAAATTCTGTTACAGACACAAGCTGAGGGGAACCCAAAGCTTTCCAAGCGGTCAAGGATATAATGCTAACAAAAGATCCTTCATTTATAATAGTGCAGTAAATGTCGTTATCATAAGGCTTGACCATGACTTGGAAACACATGTAAGAAGGGAGACTAGGTTTTGTCAATTGATTATAATCAAAGGCAATAACCTAGTTACTTAGAGGGGGTACCAAAAGAATGGGAGAAATATCCCCTTGTTCAATAGGATTTGTAGTAACAAAAATAACTTGAGAGGTATTAGATTTTCTCTCTATTGAAGATGGAAATGACTCAACCATCTTCTCAACCAATGGTTAGTTGATCAAGGACTCATGGGAGTCACGTTCAAAGAGAGTGGGATTGATTGAAGATGAATTCAGATCATTCACTTCATGAACTAATGGAGGATTGGGGGAATATTATGTTGAAATTATGACTAATGTGTTGTCCTTGATGGAAAACTGCTTGATAAAGATGTACTTGATGTCAACAATTGCTGATAGTGGAACTCATGCAGATTGGTAAAGATGATACAAAGGCTATGAACAGAGAATTGATAGTTCAAAGACAAATGGATGATAAAAGTGAAGTTTTAGAAATCATACGTGGATCCTGTTAGTGTCAGTCTTTCCAGCCTTCCTCCAGTGATCAAACATCCTCTTACAAAGTTATTTTGAAGTGTCAAGGTCAAATTTTGTCATTTCAAAGAGTTTTCAAGCAAAATTTGGTCACTAGGCATTAGGTCTAGGGTTTGATTTCACTCCTTCTAAAGTTGTCCAAATGGCGGTCTATGTCATCATTTAGCTGAGTCTATCATCATTCATAGGGTTTTCATTATCATGTCAGTGTCTAATCAATCATTTTACGTCTTGTTCATGCTTCAGTTGCGCCCATGCAAGGTCATTTCCCTCTCCTAGGGTTTTGAAGCCATTTTCTCTCGGATGGTCAAATCATCGGCAAAACATGTTTCCCGATGTTCATACACCTTCCCCTATCCTTGAAGTACCTTATAAAACACTTCCCATCACTCAGATCCCCCAAAATCCTCATTTTTGCACAAACCCTAGTTTCTTGCTACAACTTGGCAATTTTCTAGGTTGGGCCTGTGTTTTTCCCTTTTGGATCCCTTCCCCTCACTCAATCTCTAATATTCCACTTTCCCCGGCTTCCTAACATCCTTCCCCACTCCCAACACATTCCCCAAGAATTTAGACGCCCCCTATCCCCTTCATTTCGCTTCATTTCGACAAAATTCCTTGTTTCACACATCGGGGCAAGTTTCACTCAAATGATGTTTCAGATCAGTCAAAGATGAATTTTGGGAAATTGAGTGAGGTTTTCTTCCACAACATGCGAAATAAGAAAAACCTCCTTCAATTTTTACACAGGTGTCATGGTTCGAGAGAAATGTCAAGAATACCATTGCCTCAGGAGAATCAAAGACACCTCTAAAGTGACCTTGGGAAAATCAAGTTTTCTCCTCGCTTGGTTGGCCAAATGATTTGATTGATGGGTAACATGATAACTAGACAAAGAGAGCTTTCCAATGAGCTATCATGAGCTAAATTTGGGGTTGAGGAAGGCATTCAAAAGTTGACTGCAACAGCGCTCTTCTTTCAGGCAGCCTCATTTGGCACTTTTTGACCAGTCTTGGGAGATTTGATTTTTGATAGGTCAAATCATCTCCAAATTGAAAAATTCCACTTGGGTTGGAAAGTAGACTCAAATAAATTTCCTACGAGACATCTTGCACCTGATTCTGACACAAGGAAGGCCCTCAAACAAGGTTGTTAATGTGCGCGACCACTCAGGTTCAGGGGGCGCGACCACTCAAACTAGGTGTGTGACCAGTTGGGCGGGGTGCGACCACTCAGCGCCACTCCCACAGTGCATCTTCAGAACTGGTGCAACCACTCAGAGGGGTGCGACCACTCAGCCTGTGTTTGCTAGAAAGTTTCTAAAACAATTAAATCACCCTCCCAAGTGCCAAATCGACCAGGTAGGCTCTCAATTAATCAATGATGCCAAGTGATGATTGAATGATGATGTGTCTAATGGTTTTCTCCTTTAAAAATTTGCAAGAGAAATGGTGAATTTAGTTGTTGTTAATGTAGGCAATTATGCTAGGGTTTGTGTGTTGTCTCAAGGTTAAATCCCTCTTATCCCATCCTTGTTTCCTTTTAAATTAATTTCACAAATATTGATACATGTTTAATCTCTTATTTCACTTATTTCATTTGCAAGAAATGCTAAGTTTCCCATCCCAAAATTCCTAGAAAAACCTATCCCTCCCCAAATCCCTTCACAAAACCCCTAATGCCCCTCATATTCCACCCAAACCCTAATACCCTCTCACAGCCAACAAATTAGATGGACCAACAGCATAATAAAAATATATATATATAAATTTATGTGAAAAGACAAATAGCAATATTATGCCAAAATGACAAAATATGAAAAGAGAGATATTGTTGTGTATAAAAAGAGGCAGGCTGTTGTTATGACATTCATAAAAAACAAAAGAAAAATTAAAAATTGCAGCTGTATATATTTAGAAAGCTGTGGTTATGGTCTACAAAATAATGTTGCTGTGCTTCCCAAACACAAAACCTGTGTTCCCTTTTCCTCTTCTCCTTTGAAGTTGTCAATCTCCTTTTTGACAAAA
>APFE030285804.1:138021-154908 GCA_000404065.3 Pinus taeda
GTTTTGCAGACATCATTGGAATTCTTGTGGACTCTTGTGTTGATGGTGTGTTCTCTTATTGTAATTTTAAGTGTGTTTATGTGTTCCATCTCTTTCGTTACTGCAGCTTATTAAACAAATGAAGTGATAAACTTTGAATTCATGCTTTCCATGCTCAGCTTTTAAATTTGTTTAATGTTTATGTTTTCCACTGTCTAGAGAGGATTCAAAGTCATTGTTTGCCCTCTTTAGCTTCTCTTTTTCTTCCTTGATCATTCATCTCAGCTAAAGGCATCAGCACAAACTCCTACCTTGCCCCAAAGACCCACCTGCAAAACCTGAGCTCAATCCTCGCACCCTGAATTGCACTCCCTCCAATTGCCACCAAAAACCCCAAAAATTTTAAATCAATCCTCTTTATCAGTTTACTAGCCTAATATCAGTGTTCCTAATTGGGTCAGCTCATCCTATTGAAAGATCTATCGAGTTTGACCGGAGAGAGCCTTCTCCTGCGTCGTAGGGCTATGCTACGAGGCTGAATGGTTTGATGTAGCCTTGAGATTTGTCTATCTCAGCCTAGGTGAAATTTCAAGCGCTAACAGATCCTATGAAGAAGGGTTGCGTACATACACAAGTCTTGTGAAGCAAAGTCACATACATAATCTGAACCATGGTAATCTGGATACCTGGGGCCTTTACCATGGTATTGGTATTTACCTAAGGTATTGGCTAAGGAAAATACTATATAAGGAGATGGAGATCAAGGTGTTGGGTGTGCAAGTAAATGGTCTATTTATGTATGATTTGATCTTGAATAGATGTGCACCAGGAAGCAAGGAGATGGTTCATATATGATAGATTTGAAAGTGTAGTGAAGACTAATATACTTATTTGATCTATTTATGCTTGTAATGTTAAATATGTAGCTTTGATGATGGTTTGATATAAATATAGTGATGCGTGTCGAGATATGGGTTTAAAATATGTTGTGAATTGTAGTGAAGGTTTGATTCAGTAATTCAAGATCTGTATGCAGGTTTTATTTTGATTTATCACGTACATACATGGACCTAGTTCAATAAAGTAGCATATAAATTCTACGATAATTTACTCAGTATATTGAAATATATATGTAGGTTCCATTCATGGTAGTCACGTACATACACTGATATGTTTCATGGATATAACATATATGATCTAGAGTTTAGAGTATGACTTGATGATGACATTTGATGAGTTTTTCTTTGTTTGTTGCTGTATATCAATGATGTCTCTATCTTGATGATCTATGTCTAACAATGTTGATTGGGTTGAATATGGAATAGTATATTTATTGGTAATGATGTTACAGAGTGGGGTTCTGTGATTGGTTTAGTGATTTGTGATTGGTTCAATGATCTATGTATGGTCTAGTGATTGATTCAATGCTACAATAATTCATAATTCAGTGATCAATAGTTTGAGATCTGTATGTAGCTGTGATACATAGGAAGTGCATACATACGTGGGTTTTATTTAGAAAAATCATGTACATCTTCTGATATTTACTTGTGCCTATTGGGTTCTACATTTAATGGTTTGATGCTTTATGAATTCAATTGATTTATAGTGCTTCAATGAATCAAATTCAATGTTTCAGTTTGTCATGTTGGTTTGGGTTTATTGTTCATATGGGTCTAGTTTGAAAATATGATGAAAGGTGGCCTACAGATTGTTTGACAGATGGATCTAGTTTGAAATATTATGAAAAGTAGTCCACAAGGAGCTAAGGGTTGCAAACTTCAAAAAGGGGGGTAAGAGCTCTCTTCCAGTAGGAGAAAGTAAATGAGTTTAGGGGGTTGTGGGTCCCTTCTAGTGGGTGCTGGAGAATAAGTGGAGGTTGTAGCCTCTTGCAGGTGGGCACCTGTGTATTGGTAAGAGTTTTCATCAATACTAAAATGTAATGAAGGAATTATTTATATAATAAGAAAGAAGACAAAGACCATGACAATGGTGATTTTCTCCCACATTGGGCTTCCACCTAAAATCCTAGTGCTCTATGTGTGTTTTTTATATGCAGTGATATTTCTATTCTTTACTGCATACTAAAAGGTTATTTATTTACTGATGCAATGGTTAAAAATGATCATCTGATGGAACACATGAAAAATTAGTATACTAGATATATGCTCTTTTCATTATCTAAAGTTGCATACATACATAGGTTGCTTTAAGAACAATAACGTACATAATTATGTTTATAAAATTGAAAGTTAAACTACTAATTCACCCCCCCTCTTAGTATTTTTCCCAACAATTGGTACCAGAGTAGGCCCCTCAAAAGAAGCTTGGTTGTTTAAAAGGGAGATCTATGAATATGGGTAGTCAAGAGGGAGTATCTTCTATCAGGCCACCTTTGTTTAATGGAACTAACTTTTTATTTTCGAAAATTAGAATGAGAGCATATTTGCAAGCACTAGGAGTTGACAAATGGGCAATTGTAGAAGGTGGATATCAATACGTGATCTCCATTCCTACATATGATGCAAGGAAGAAACAATATGAGGTCAATTAAAAGGCTGTAAATGTTATCCTGGGAAGTTTGGATGAATATGAGTTTATGAAAGTCATGTAGCTGAACACTGCAAAGGCTATATGGGACAACCTTGTTCAAAACTATGAAGGTGACACTAAGGTAAAAATGGCTAAGATTCAAACTTATAGAATTCAATATGAGACTCTTAGAATGCACGATGATGAGAATATTGTAAGCTTTTTCCTTAGAGTAAACAAGATTGTTAACTCAATGAAAAAGGTTGGTGATGAAATAAAGGATACTATTTTTGTTGAAAATATTTTGAGATCATTAACCCCAAAGTTTGATTCCAAAGTCTCCACCATTGAAGAAATTTAAGATTTTAAGAATCTCACTATTGAACAACTCCATGGGATCTTGACAACTTTTAAGATGAGAAAAGGGGGTATATCAAGTATTAGGGAAGCAACATTCAAAGTCATAAACAAAGGGAAAGAAAATGAAGAACCTAAGGAGAAGGTTACATTTTAGATGAAGAAGAAGTAATTTTTCTAAAGAAGCTTCAAGTAAGATATGGAAAGTTCAAAGGTAAGCTTCTTTTTAAATGTTTTTCTCGTGGAAGAGTAGGTCACGATACTGCTAAGTTCTCTTATAAAGAAAATCATGAAAAAGGAAATAATGTTTCAAAGAAGAATGTTAAAAGAGGTTTTACTAGCAAGCAAAGATTTTATACTCATGAAGATAATGAATGTTCTTCCAATAATGAGGATGATGAATCAAATCAAGATTATAAATTACTTATGGAATTTAAAGACCAATGTGTGGATAAGTTTGATGATGATGAATTTATGGATGCTCTAGAAAACACCCTTGTTGAAGAAATAACTAAGCTAAAGATCTGTCTAGAAGAGGCTAAATTAATAGAAGTAACTTTGAAGAAACAATTCCAAGAAAGGGAGAAGCACTGTGAAACTTTAGAACTTGAAATTGTGGGTCTAAGAAAGGAACTTCAAAAAACGAAATTGCTAAATCTTAGATTTTCTAAAGGATATGAAACTTTAGAAGAAATCATTAAAGTTCAACGTTCTCCTCTATTCAAGACAGGCCTTGGATAAAATCCAAAACAAAAGGGTGAAACATCATAACTTATGAAACCTCTTGAAATAGGTGCAAAACACTATGTCACTGCAGGAAAAGGAAGCAATCATCAGGATTACATGGCTCAATAAAATAATGAAGGTTCAAACCATTCTGAGGCAAACTAATCTTTCCTTGAACAAAGGGAAAGCTGTTTAAAAAGGTATTATACTCCGAGGTACTCTTACTTCAATGGTCAATGCTTCACTTATCACAACTTTGGTCACAAAGCAGTTTATTATGTTGCTTATAAAATGATTATGATTAGAGAAGCAAGGAAACAACATAATGGAAACAAGACACAAAAGGCTTCTTATAATGCTTTCTCTCCTCTTTGGAATGAATTTGGATGTTCTATTTGCAATAACTTTGGTCATGAATAAAATGAATGAAGAGGCAGGATGAATTCATCTTATCAACATGAGTGTGTGGAAGGATACACAAACTGATCCTTCGCAGAATTTAACAAAGTTGTCATAGTTTTTAGGTGCTTATGAATTTTCCATGATTGATAAAGTAGTAGAAGTTTGAGAATTGATCAGGGAAAAAGAAGAAATGATTCAACAATTGGAACAACAATTGGTAGAGGAAAAACAAAGTATTGATCAACAAGTGAAGACACAGTTGTCTCAACTCGAGCAGAGCTTTGATCAATTAAAGCTCTAACATTAGGCAAAGATCAGTACTAGGGATACTCAAATTCGACAACTCCAGATTTCACTTGATCGCTGAAGGTCAATCCTAAAGTGGAAGACTTTATAAAGGAAGCATTGGAACTAAACACTCTCTTATCACAACAACAAGCGATATTCTGTCAAAAGTTATCTATCATCAATCCACTATGTGTCAAAAGTGATTCACCAATGAATCAATCATTTGATATGAGGGTGACTTTCAAAGACATTGATGATAGAATATCAGGATTTATAACATGGCAGGATACACCAGAAGGCAGAGCAATAGAGCTTCCAAGAATAGACGAATCTCACAAGGAAATCCTCTTTACTGATTGAACCATTCAGTTGAAATGGGAAGAAAGAGCAGTCTCCAGCGAAAACGATGCTGCCAATAATATCATTGAAACTATCAATGATAACCTACATAATGCCAACTTGATTCAAGAATTCCCACCTGGTAATCTTACTGATATTAAAGTTCTGGAAAAGAAATGGTAGAAAATTTCAAAAGCAAAGGAAGAAGCAATTAAAAAGTTGACAAAAGTTGAATTGGAGATGTATTGGAAATATCTTGTGAAGCTACACAGTCAGTAGCTAATGCTTCACTGCCTTGCTGACTCATTCACTCATATGCTTCCTACGCTTTCAGATGCAATGTACACTAGACAACTACACATGAGGATAGGTCAGCCCCCTAAATTTAAGCCAATGCTATATATTTATGAGCTCAAACAATGAATGGAAGGACATACACATTTACATTCATGAGCTCGTCATTCCAACAACCTCTATTTTTGTCCTATTGTCTCTTATTTTAAGGAGAGTTGTTTCAACCTCCTCAACACTTTTTATGTATTGTCTATTTTTATATTTTATTTTTTCTATATAAACCCTTTAATGTCTACAAAGAAAGGGTCCCTAAATTTTATAAGGAAAGGCTTTGGAAGATTTCACTTTTGTACTTTTAATCTTATCATAGTAGAATGATCGGATCAGGGTCCTGAAGTTTTGTAGAGAAGGCTTTGAGAGCTTGCACTTTTGTATTCTTGAAGCCATCTTAATAAGAAAGAGTGGACCATAACTATTTTTTTCATGAGCAGAGTAACATACATCAGGTACTTTTATCATCGTATTTCTGTTTTGTTTATGAATTAATAATCATTCCTCTCTATACTTTTTATTATATGCATCTTTTCTAACACAATTATGCATTAATTCATTTATGAACATGCTAGAATTTTCATCTTTAATACATATATAAGAGATTTGTTAAGGTTATTTGATTGCGATATGAGTTTCATCAATTATTTTGATTAACTATTTAATCAAAATAATTATCTTAAATGCTTTTCATTTCTGCAAGTGTTTGATCAATCTTTATTATCATGCACTAAGGACAATTATTATAGATCACATATGTTATCACTTAGGTTGTTCCCTGCTTCTCAAAGGGAATACGGCCGAGGTAACCACTAACCAGTCTTTTAGTTACAGGTTCTAGCCTACCTGCAACGAGAGAGGGATCTCTCTTTATAATTTAGCATTGTTTGTGGGTGATTTTAGGCTAGTTATGGTGCACTGATTTTGTTTTAGATTTGGTTGGTTGGTGAATTCAAACAGAGCTGGTGTGCAAATTACAGAGTAGTCTTAACCATTGGGCAATGGAGTTCATGAATGCATATTGCCGAAGTATTTCTTTGAGGGGAGAGTATTTCTGCAAAGCCAGATAGGCATCTGTGGAACAATTATTCAAGTTTGGGTGATGAAGTTATGAAATTAGTGAGTGAAAGGCAGTTAAGAATCTTTCACTATGCTAATAAGGGGAGAAAGTGGGAGTATTGTTTAAGGGCAGTTAAGAATTCTTAAACAATATTCACAGTGGGAGAATTAGTTCAAATATGAGCAATCAAGAATTCACATCCATGGCTAATTCTGAAGAAAACATATTTAGAAACAGAGATTGACAAGAGGGTGTATCTAAACAAATCCTAAGCTATTCATTTTCCCTGTTGCTAAGAACATGAAACATATATGAAATTTTTGCATACATAGAAAGACAAACACAGTTCAGAGTAACTTATTGTTCCATCAAATGATACAGGAATTCTGCAGCATAACACAGTCCTTCACTTCCACCTTCAGACAGTATAGGAACCATGAAATTCACCAGCAATTTGTATTAGCAAAAAGAAGTCTGAGATATACAACGCAGCTCTTCTGAGAGAGATTCACAACATCCGACCCCCAATACGCTCTATGGGAGGGTTTATATACAAAAATAGGAGATAAAATATCTTGATGATGACTGATTTTGTAATAAATTACATCACCAACTCTCTTATAGAAATAAATGAAAGAAATAACTGCAGCAGTTAATATTGGTATGGCAGCTGTCTTTCTGTTAGACAAATTTTGACTTTTTGGATTAACCAAGTTGGCTGTAGCTGCGTCTTTAATCTGCGTTTGCTGAGCTTGCTGTCTTAATGCTTTGGTGAGTCACTGTGTTTGATGCTTTCTGTAGTGCCTGCGTGCTTGATTCTTTGCTAACCTGTACTGTGACTGAGATTTGAAGATGACAAAAAGGAAGAATATACCTAAATCACCTAGGCAATACCTCCAGCATTGCTTGCCACCAATCAGCTGGAGGTAGCTGATGTCTCCTTATCTTTATGAGTGTTTCATCTACTTCAGTATATCTATAAAAATTTGGAGGCACTTCAAACAGATGATTAATTTCATGCTCAATAAAAAATAGATTCTCCAATTTATCATATAGAGATATCCCAGAGGGAGGTCCTGCTTCTTCTGTGGAGCTGGTAGAGGTTGTAATCTGATTTTCAACATAATTGTTGATTCTGGTGGTGTATTGTTCAAAGGACAACAATTTTCCAGTACCAGTCACTAGGCTAGGCAATCCTCTATCTTGCAATGTTGTTATTCTTGTCCTGAAATCATTTATTTCTACATGCATATCTTGACATTTTCTTTCCAGAGTCTGTGTGAAATTTCTCAAGGTCAACACTTTCTTTGCTGTTAGGATAGTGTCTGTCCTACTGTTAATATCTAGTGCTACCAATTATTCCTTGGTATGAGTATTTAGGAAATGGATCATCTTGTTAGCCTGCTCAGGCATGATCCCCAATGCTGCTCATGCCTTCTAAATTTCAATTTGAGCTATGCCTATCAATTCAATTTGCTCATGAATGGCCTAAATTGATCGCCATTGGTCATTGATTGATTGGCCAATTTTGGCCCACAAAATATTTTTAATCTCAGCCAGAGTTTTTTCTAGAAGCAGCTCTTTTTCTAAGGCTTTTACTCTGGTCTCTAGGGCTTTTATTTCCCTTTGCTTCTCGGCCACTGTCATTTTAGACTTGTCATAACTGGCCTCTGGTTTGGCCAACCTGTCTTTGGCCTCATTTATTTCTGTCACTTGAATTTCAAGCTCCTTGACAACTTTCATTAAGTCCTCCATGCTCATACTGGATTCAGGTGCTGCAGTTGTTGCTGTTGTTGCATTTGTAGTTGATGTAGCTGTTGTAGGTGCTAGAATGGCAGGAGGGGCTGCTGCTGTTTGTGTAAGTGTAGCAAGGCCAAGAGTTGTAGATGTTTGAGGGGGTTGGGAGGTTGACTCCCCTTGCTTGTCTTGCAAGGCCTTCTCCAATTCTACCTCCATCTGAAGTATTCTCTGATTCATCTTTAGAAGCAGATCCATGGTCTAATCAACCTGTTTTTCCTGTGCAAGTTCTGCTGTTTGAGGGTGAATGGTTGCAGGAAGCTTTGCCTGCTTTCTGAGTGCAGCAATGTCATCCTCCTTTTTCTTCATAAGGGCCTTGATACCCTTTGGATCCTTAGGATCATGTCCTAGATCAATAATCATGTCTTCCAAAGTTTTGATCCGGTTGTCCTTAGCAGTGGAAGACATCCTTTCCAAATCTAGTTGTGTATTTTTATTTCTCAGTGATTCTTTTAACTGATGGGCTAGCATGGCCCTGTCTGCAAGTGTAGCATAAACCATTTCCCCTGTTTTCTTGTGCAGTTCAATTTGATCCATGGGATGTATGTCCTTGGAGAGGATCTCTAGATTTGTCTTTGTGTAGTCTGCAGATGATTTGGAATTTGGAACCTTAGGCTTAAAATGAGTCAAAATCATCTTGTCCTCCTTGATATCATATGCTGCCATCAATCTTTGTTGCTTGGAGGGTGTTGTCTTCAAGAATTGATCGTAAAGTTGTACTCTCAAAAGCTCATTTTGTGCCTTAATTTCAATAAAAGTTCCCTTGATATCAGCTGGTTGCTTTCCCTGCTGCCTGGAAGAGGACAATTCTGTACTTTGTTGAATACCTTGTTCCTGCTGGAATGAGCTGGTAGCAGTTTTCTGACTGGACTCTCTTTCTCTGCTTTGGCTCTCTACCCTTTCTTCACTGATGTGTTCTTCAGTCTGAGGGTCAATTCTTGGCCTCTTGGCCTCTGGTTGCTGTGTTGACCCACTAGGAGGTGTGGGCTCCTCTCTATCCCGTTTTCTACCTCTCTCTTCATTGAGAGGAGTTTGCAAGGCTGGAATTTGGGATGTTTCAGTTTGCTGTGGAAGGGCTTTCCCTTGACTTTGATCTTTGGAAGTGCTGGGCTGCTGCTCTGTCTCTGTCTCCTGCTGTGCATCCATCACTTCCTTTCCTTTTGCTGTAACTGCTGTTGTCGTAGATGCCTAGCGGACGGTCTGTGCAGCTGTAGCAGTGGACGTGTCTTCTCCGACTTGGATTGGTAGCTTGAATATCACCTGGTGAAAAGAATCCAAGTCAAGAGTTTTTTCTAAATCTTTTATAATTTGATCCATTGTCTCTTATTGAGTAAATTCCTCAACTAGTGTCCCTGGCACCCATTCATCTGGTTGGCAAAATGTTCAATTTATGGGTATGGAAAATGCTTATAGGCTAACAACCTATATTTGAATCTTCTAGCACTAATAAAGCCATTAGGGTCATAAGGGACCCACCAGAAACTCCTTTTTAGTTTAAGTTGTTGCCCCAGTATTTGATCAACCTCTTACCAACCATCTTTCTTGTTCATGATGAAGGGGCCTAGACGGTCTTTGAATTTCAGGTTGGCTTTCTTCTTGGCACTATGAAAATGTGTAAGATTAGAATTGATGAGTTGCCTATAGTATTCCAAGGCAAACAATATCATAGGCACATATCTTGGGAGCCTGTAAGGATAGAGCTCACAACCATAGATCCTGATGACTGTGTGATTTTGGTATAGATACCAATCACCTATTTTATAATTCTTGGACAACTGTAATATTTTCTGCATGTCACATGACAACCTAGGAGGAGGAGTTGTTTTCAAAAGGCATGTGATTGGATACACAAATTGGTCAATGAACTCACAGTAGGAATATGGAGAGTTCTGGACATGATGAAAAACTGAAGACCAAAAGATAACAAACCTCCTCTCACCCTGTGAATCCAGCTTCTTGATGGAGCATTGGATACAATCTGACTGATAGTACATGAACAGGTGATAGATGTATGATGAATACTTAAATATTGCCTCCCTGTCTAGCTTTAGCAGTTGGTCATGTATTTTATTGGCAATGAACTTGGCATAGTTATATTTCATAGTAGGGGGCTTCCCAAGGCTATATGCAGACAAAAGGAACAACATTGTTTCATCAATATGCTTGCTTGTTGAGAAACCCAACACAGAGGATATCATGTCTACAAGCAACTTGCCTACCTCATTGAAATTTACATACAGGAAAGGAGGTGGCCCAGTAGGTTGGCGGTCTGCTCTCATGAAAGTCTTGGCAATTGTAGCAATCTCAGTGCTGGAGAGGTTGGAGCCTTCATCCAATAGGTATTTTATGGAAAAAGGGAAGAGCAGTTGGGTCTGCTTGAAATTGAGCATCTGATTGATGGAATTAGGAGTAATGTGAAAAAGTATGCTCCCAGATGGAGACTTGACAGCTCTGAGGTTTTGGTCATAATTCTCAGCACAAAGGTGAATTATTTCAGGGAAAATATTCACAGAAGGCAAGAAATAGATGGGCAGATTTGACTCCCAGATGCCATACATGTCATTGTTGCTTAAGAGGATATTCCTCACCTGGCAGAATGTCTACAAGTGGTTTCTCTCTCCAACAAAATTCTGAATGAGGAAATCACTGTCCACTAAAGGCATTTCTTCAAGCTCCTTGTTAGGTGTATTGATAGGAGCTACATCTAGAGCTGATGGAGTGGCCATATTGAAATCTTTTCTGGATTAATACTTGAGCTCAGGATTAGTGAAACTAGTGAAGACTGCAAACTGAATTTATACTTGGGAGTGACTTGTCCTATTTGTATTTATGGGAAAGGCAAACTTTCAGAGTTTCAACAGACTTATTTACTGGATTGATAAACTGTGGGGCAATCTGTAGAGAGAAACAAACTATTTTTGAGCTAAGTAGCTGGAGCTTTGCAGAGGAAATTCTAGTGGGAGGGATCATTGTACAGTTGTATTGAATTCTGCCGGCAGCTCGGGTCTTTAAATCACTCTTTAACGGTGCATGTTTCAGGAGGGCACGGGTTTACTGAGTTTTACTGGAGTAGGAGCTTTACCGAGGAATTTAGGCAATATTCAAGTACATAATTGGCCTAGTGGGGAGCTTGCAAAATTTTATGCAGGTAAATTGGAGAAAAATGGCGAAAACAGGGGTGAAATAGGTTAACTGTGGGCAAGTACCTGGTTTTTGCAGCTCTGAGGATGTTGAACTGGTGCAATGGTAAGAAATTGACTTGAATTTGCAGGTGGCGGCAGCTCGAATGGTCAAATTCCGAGTTTGGCGGCAAATCGTCGTAAACAGCATGCACAACGCTCCGAAAATAGTCGTGAAAATGACATAAAAAGGCCCTTTTACTTGGTTTTATGCGAAATTGGGACTTTTGGCGCTTTTTGGCGATGACGTCATCTGTGGGTCCCATGTACGGCTAGATGACGTGGCGACTGACGAGGATGGCGACGTGGCGGTGACACGGTGGTAGGACATGGACGCAGGTGGATGACGTGGGAGCGACATGGAGCAGCGGCGGGGAACGCGGGCGGTGACGTCATAGGTAATGTGGGTATGACGTCATAGGGCGGAGGGTGGTTTCCGGTATTCCCTGCACCACCCTTGGGTCATAAACGATATAAGGGGGGGGCTCCAAACACCCCGTGAAGGCGACGCGTGGCGGGGGTATGGCGGTGAAACCACCAATCCCCTGGATGCTAAACCTCTGCCGCTTCCCTGGTGAAAATGACCGCCCACCTTTGGATCTATGGGGCCGATGATCGGACGGTTGGCGGGGGACACGTGGTGGTGGCGGGTTAAGGCACGAGACCCACCCAATTAAATAATAAAATAAAGGTGAGGGGGGTGGGTTTAGACTTTAGTTTTAGTGAGGGTTCATAATGTGCGCTCGATTTGTGTTTATTTAAAACATAAACAAACCTTTAAACACTTAGCACAGGAGGGGTATATGGTTATTTGATTTTAACCAAGGGTTTTAATCAAATCCCATAGCTTTAGGGCGGTGGAGGGTTAATACTAGTCCCGAATGGACTAAACATTCCCCAAGACATGACTTTTATAGCTATATTGCCAGGGATAGGGTATTTAATAGTTTTTTTGGGATTTTTATATAGTTTTTTGTAGAACTAGGGAAGGGGGAAATGTTTAAGGAGCTAAATAATAAATTAGTTGTTAATATGACTTGGTGAGGTGGAAAATGCAGGGGAAAATGCTAAGCTTATAAAATAAAACTTAGACATGGAAAATGAGTGGAATTCAGAATGATGATTTTTACACAAGAAATGTGGCTTCTTTTCGTTGAGTAAATTCATAGTTTGACTTGGTACTTGTTATGGAATGAAGTGAAACAAGACTTTTTGGGCAGATCCCAAGGTCCTTGGGGGATGTTAGTAAACGATGTTAGGGGAAAAAAGGGGGAAATTAGTCATGCTTCCATTTGTTATTTCATCAAACCTCTGTCATGGTGCCAACATCCTGAATGAGATGACTTCTTCATGATAATCCAAATGGTAATGGCACCTTTACTTCTGCAACCTTACACTACTTACCTAGCCTAGCAATCCTAACATTTTTTTCTTCACTTGAATTGGGTGCACTTGAATTAGCAAACCATGATTGCCCTCTTTTTCTTTTGACTGCCCTCCTATCTGAATCTAGCCTTATTTCTTCCAAGGACCCAGATTAAGCAGTTGGGCTCCTTCATTTCTCTACCTAGCTAGTCATCTGCCAAGCTTGAGCTGTTTGGACAAGAATCATTCTCTATTTTGCAAGAAGCAATTTAAAGATGGCATGGTCCAGATTAAACTGTAGGGCCATCCTTCAAGTATAATTAGCAGCAGTATTTGTACATTATGGTGCTGCCCAAAAGATAGTAGTGGCATTTTGACTGGCCACTTTCCTGGTCTTTGATTTGGGGTTCATTTTCACTATTCTTTTGACCAATTGATTTTCTTGCCTTCTGTTTATTATTTTAAGGCATACCCTCTTTTCATTTTTTAATTTTCCTAGTCTGTATACAAAATATGGAACCTTTGCAACATGCAATGATGAACATATTTAGCCCTTCCACTATCAATCATGAAAAATGAAACCTATTGGTATAGGAACCTAACAGTGGCTCCACTTGGGGATGGCTTTTCCTGGTGGCAAGCCAAGAACAATAGGTCAGATGGCCTTATTTTTCAATTCTTGTTGCAGCGAATCCTCCTTATCATGGACACCTTTGATCTGAATCTTATGAGCTTGTATGCAGTGTCCTTTGACTTGGTTTGTGCTAGAATTACCACTTTATGTCTTGCTGGTTTGTAAGACTGTTTATCATTGGTTCTCTGTTCTCTAGACCTTCCTCAGATCTGCTTGTGGAACGTTCAGCATATACACCACACTTGATACAGTTCACTGATCTTTCTTCAAAATTTGTTGCACTTGGGTTTCTATCTAGCTGCTGTAAAAGAAAAATGCTGAAAATACACATATTTATGTACAATATGTAATTATGTTGTGTTCATGAATCATAGTAGTGCTTGAGCATTGTCCCATTCACTGGGCCTTCCTCATTATTTGAAACATCCAGACTCTTTAGAAAAAAGGTGTTATTACCCTGCACAACTTGAATTACAAATGGTCCTTTCCAAAGAAAAACAAATTTGCCATGTTTCCCTTTTTCTTCCCTCCTGGAATCCCATTTTAGTACTTTGTTTCCTATGAAAAAGTCTTCAACTTTTGTTATTTTTTCAAACATCTTTTTCAGCTTCTCTTGCAGAACCTGGGTTCTATGATACACTTCTTCCCTTGTTTGTTGCAAGTGAATTGTTTGATTGATCCTCCTCTGGATATCATTAGGTTCTGCTTGCATTTCCTGTAGTAATTTGATCACAGGGATCCCAAGAGATGAAGGGAAGACAACTTCCAGACCATATACCAATTCATATGGACTTGTACCAATAGATCTTTTAGTGGTAAATCTATCTTCCCATAGTGCATTTACCAGCTTCTTATGCCAATTCTTTTTGTTCTCCTCCAAGGTCTTTTTGATGATGTTGATGAGGATTTTATTGGAGGACTCAGCTAAGCCATTGCCTTGAGGATAATAGGCTGTGGAATGACCTAGGGTAATATGATATTTGTGACAGAAGCTGATCATTGTTTTGGATTTAAAGGCAGTTGCATTGTCTGTTATGATCTTTTCTGGGCAGCCAAATCTAGACAAGATGTTGGTTTCTAGGAATTGCATGATGATTGAGTCATTGGCTTGTCTACAAGGTATGGCCTCTATCCATTTGGTAAAGTAATATGTCGCTGTTAAAATCCATCTATGATGGCCAGAGGATGAAGGGTGAATTTCCCCAATGAAGTCTAACCCCCATTGTTGAAATGGTTTTTCAGTTGAAATAGGTTTAAGGGGTAAAGGCAACAACTTTTTCTTTCCTTCAAATATCTGACATTTATGACGTGACATCACAATTCTTTTTGAATCAGCAAAGAGGGAGGGCCAATAAAATCCAGCCCTTAGGATTTTATCAGCAGTTGATTTCCAATATAAGTGCCCTCCACAGTCTCCTGCATGAAATTCTCTAAGGACTTTATTAGTTTCATCTAAAGTTAGGCAGTTAAGCAAAATACCTTCATGATTTCTCCAAAATAATACATTATCTATGATACAAAACTTTGAAGCTTTCATTTTTAGAAATCTCTTTTTGGTTCTAGATAACCCTGGAGGAGCTTGCAGGTTTAACAATACAAAACATATGTCAGCATACCAAGGTGATTGTAAGAAGGCTTGATTGATCTGTGGAGTCGCCGTCTCCTTTTCGTTATCCAGTTAATTGATGTCAAGGGCTTGGAAATTGGTTTCAGTCATTAGCTTAGCTAGCCCTTGTCCTTTTATAAGTTTTGTTGGCTTAATCTCTATGTCATATTCCAAAATGTTGGCTATCCATTTACCCCTCTTACCTTCAATTCCCTCTTGAGTTAAAATGTCTTTGACCACTGCATTGGGAACATATGCAATTATGTGAGAGTACAAGATATAAACTCTAAAATCCTTTATGGCCTTGACAAAGGCATATGCTTGCTTTTCCATGATCTGGTACTTGAGTGGGGCATCTCTAAGAGCTCTGCTAAAAAAGGCAATGGGTTTCTCACATCCTAAGTCATCATTTTGTAACAAGACAGTAGCAATTGTATGTTCAGATGCAAAGGAAAAACTTATAAAGTCTCTATCAAATTTAGGACTTGTAAGAACATGTGTTCTTGTTAAAGCTACCTTGATTTCCTCAAAGGCTTGTTTGGCCTCTACTGTCCATTTGACTTTGGCATCTTTCTTGAGCATGTTATTCAACAACCTTATTAGTTCGGCCAAGTTAGGAATAAATCTTCTTAGGAAATTAATCTTTCCTAGAAAAGCTTGTAATTCTTTGATGTTTCTTGGATGAGGGACTTGAAGGATAGCTTGAATCCTATCAGGGTCAATTCTTATACCATCTTTTGAAATTATATGACCTAGGAGTTTGCCTTCTTCAAGGCCAAATAGCGATTTCTTTGGGTTCAAAGATATGCCATATTTTCTGCAAATTAAGAACACCTGTCTCAGATGTCTTAAATGTTCTTGGTCTGATTTTGAGAAAGCTGTGAGGTCATCAAGATATATGACTAAGAAATCATGGATTTCTTAGAAAAGGATATGTCCATTGCCCTCTGAAATGTGGCTCCAACATTCTTGAGTCCAAAAGGCATTTTGACATATTTAAAGGTTCCCCAAGGTATAGTAAAAGTTGTTTTATCTTGATCATTTGGGTGAACTAGAATCTGATTGAATCCTGAGAAACCATCCAATAATGAGATCCTTGAAGCTCCTACTACCCTCTGCAAGATGTGGTCCATTTTTGGTACGGGGTAGTGGTCTTTGAGAGAGACTTTGTTCAAATTTCTCAGATCAACACAAAGTCTTATCTCTCCAGTTTTCTTTCTTGTGGGTACAAGGTTTGAAATCCATTCAGAAAATCTTATAGGTGCAATGATTCCAGCTTCGTACATTCGTTTAACCTCCTTTTCAATTAGGGGAAGAAGGACTGGATTCACTCTCCTCAACTTTTGTTTAAAAGGTTTCTGGTTTTCTTTCAAGGGTATTGTGTGTTGAATGACTGAAATATCATAGGATTTGAGGTCTTCATAACTCCACGCAAACACATCTTGAAAATCTCTAAACAATTCAATGTATTGTGATTTCTTGTCAGGAGGTAAGGTTCTGGAAAGCTTTATCATCTTGGGATTTTCAGTGGTCCCAATATTACACTCCTCAATTTATGCATTTATGGGTTGCATTTTTGGTTTTTTAGGAATGTCATTTGAGTCAAAAATGTCTTCTAAAGGAGTAAGACCTGTAGCCAGGAAATTATCCTTTACTTGAATTACTTTAGATTCTTCTTCAATGACTTCATCAAAATCTGCTTGTTTTAGCTTCTGTAAATTGGCAGAGTCAAAGGTTGTTGGATGTAACATCACATTTGCTGTTTCAGCTGATACATTTGTCTTAAGTTCATCAATTTGCTGTTGATCATCCCTAGTGCTTGTGTCTATGTTTAAGCTTGATAATTCTGCTTTCATGGTCAAAAAATTATTTATTTGTGTATCATTCTCAAACACTTGCCAATTGTCTACATTATCTGGGACAACAGGCCTATGTTTAATCTCAGCAGTGAACTGGTGGTTAGGCCCAAAAGGAAGTTTACAGGTGCTTGCAAAAGTTGCCAAACTATGTGCATGTAGATTATGACTTCTAGGTATTTTGGTGAGCTGAAATTCCAAGAAGCTGCTGAGTAACTCAGTTGCTGCTATCCTGTAAGACCTTAGCTTGAGATCATTTGTGACAAAATTTCCCTTTATCTGTTGTACAATTAACTCTGAATCACCCAAAATGGAAACTTTGGTCACTCCAAGACTCCTAATCAGTTTGAGACCTAGCAAAAGGGCTTCATATTCGGCCATGTTGTTTGTACATCTGAAGTTAAGCCTATATGCATGACCTA